>QEPC01006430.1:6862799-6878982 GCA_003113815.1 Sphenodon punctatus | reverse complement strand
TAATAATAATAATAATACTTCTGAACTAATGAATACGTTCTTTGTTGCTCACCAGAAAATTTGATGTTTGTCCCTACCTCTTGCCATTGATTTAACTAGTTCCTCAATATAAATAATTAGAAGTGACATGTTAGCTTTAAGAATCACTTTGTTTGTACATGAAATTTATTATGCATATCTTATTTTAATTAAGAACAAGATAAAATACTCACTACAATGTAATTCATCAACTCCATCCTCACAGTCTTTCTGACCATCACATAACCAGGTATTCAGAATACATCTTCCACTAGGACAACCAAAATAATTTTCTTCACATGTTTGTTTGTTTTGAACTGTGGCAAAATAAAGATTGCAATGTAAAATGGCATCTAATGGTGTAGCTAGGAACCTAATACAGCACAATATTACTATATTTGAAAGAACTAATTAAAAAGTTTAAGTTGTTATCATCTAAAGGCTGGGGTTTTATTTTCAGTTGATCTAATTGGTTTTTTTTAAATTGTGAGCGTAGTGTTTGTGAAAGGTAAAGAGATAGTAAAGTATATAGTGATTTCTAAAGTATATAATAATTTCAGCTCTCCTACACTTTCCTTACCAGTATATCACAATCTAACCTACAAGAGTCTAGGGAGAAGAGACTAGTTGAGCCTCCAGATCACATGCCCCACTGAGGTCAGTCATTGAAGACCCATTCACTGAAGTCAAAGGATCTAAGTTTATTGAAGTTTGTTGATTTAGATCAGTAAATCTAGCCCTTATATTTCCATCTTCACATATCTATAAAGATTGACATAAATGTTGTCAAATTATGGAATCAATTTTGAGGTAGAGGTGCTTACCTACTGGAGTAAAATTGAAATAAAACAAAAATCTCAAATAGTACAGTCTGCTAAATCATCTCTCAAACTGTCAATATTTTTGTTCACTATTGACCTGAACAAGATTTGTTTGTTTGTTTAAATGGTTCCCATGGTAGGAGGATAACATTTACTACTGTGAGTATCTACTACTAGTCATTCAAAGATTTGCTGGATAATTTATGGCATCTCTGGAAGATGAAAAGGAAGGCAACTTTTAACTGAGATTCTTTGAGGAATCTCTGTTTACACAGATGGAACAGTTGTGTAGACAGCTAGGCATACCAGAACCTTTTACTAAGCAGTAGCCAGCTGGAAGTCCCTCACCACCACCCTCAACACAAATCCTGACATGTCTACTGAGACAAAGCAAAGCAGCTCACCTGACTCAGGTTCTTCCATTCTCTAGCTCAGATCTCCATTAATCCTGACTAGGGTCCCAAGACAGAGAGGAATGTAAGCAGGATGTGCAAATGGACATAGGTTTTTTGAAGAACATGAATTACAGGTAAATAACTTGCATTTGTTCTTCAAGTAACTCTGTCTGTTCACACAGATAAGAAATTTTAAGAATGGTATTCCTTTATACAGACGGTGGATCGAGGAGACCCTGCTTAAATCGAGAATCAATGCTGTTCCAACTCTTGTATTCAAATTCATTCCCAAATCTAGGGCACACAATTGAGAAAAAGTATGAAGAGGAATCCATGTGGCTGCCTTGCATGTGTCTAGAATAGGAATCTTCCTAAAAAAAACTATAGGGGGGCTTACCCAATGGCTCTGGGACAATGAACTCCAGCCTTCCAGGGGCCAGCCTAGACCTGTTAAGGTCAAGGGTGCATGCCCTAGCCTCTGGGTTCTTTCTGCATATGCACAGGTCCCTATAAACAAACCAGTTCAGCAATGCATGCCCTTAATGAATCTGGAAAGTATTGAAGAAAAACATGTCACCCCCTCTCTGCAAAACTACTGAAGAATAGGAACTAACTACTGATAATTCCTGTTGGTGCTTGTTGCACTCAGATGTATGTCGGGCACTTTCCTTTATCTTGAAAAATGCACCCGTCATGGGGTATTTTCAGACGTTACGAGATCACAGTGAACCACGGTGAATACCCACCTGTGGTCACTGTGACTTGCACGTCTGTTTGGCGGCCGCCAGATGTTCGCCACGCTCAATCCCCACATGGGGTCAGTTTCAACCACGCTTCCCGGGCTAGCCGCACCAATTCCCCGGGAAGCATGGTGAAAGTGATCCCCGGCGGGGATAAAAAAAAAAGTAATGTCTGGTTGGTTGCCACGGCCCGGAAGCACTGGCGGGATTCCGGGCCGTGGCGGATTCGGCCAGATGCTGCAGTGGCATTGGCCCTGCTGCCCGCCCGTCTCTCCAGAGGGCGGGCGGTGGGGAGCGTGGAGGGGGCGGGGCCGTGCGGCCGCACATTGCGCCATGCGGCCCCTCCCCAATTCCCTGCTGCGATCCCCCGGCACATCTGTTAGGGCGTGATGGGGTCGTCCTGGCAGGGGGTGTATTTATTGTTTTCGTGACGGGGCCAATCGGCCCCGTCACATCTGAAAACACCCTAGGATTACTTGAGCAACCCTGTATGTTGATCTGATTGTGCCCTGCATAGGTTGTCTTCCAATGGCTGTTTTTACATGGATGAGGGTTGGGGGGAGGGATGGGTGTCCTTTCTTATGGACACACACCCATCTCCACCCACCTCCACCTATCTCCACTCACGGATCAGCCTCCATTTTTTCAATGGCCCTTTTCACACAGTCACTCTAACACTGATCAAATGAGTGTTACATTTTATTATACATGTTGCATGAGTGCAGGTGTGCTCTATGGGTGCCCTGAAACATGTATAATAAAATGTAACACCCATTTGATCAGTGTCAGAGTGTCTGTGTGAAAAGGGCCAGATGGCTTCATGGGTGGGTGATGGGTGGAGGTGGGTGGAGATGGGTGTGCATCAGGAGCACACACACACCTCCACCCACCACCCAAGGTGTTCGCACAGACACCCCCATGCATCTAACACCCTCTTGCACACCCAGCGGAGGAGGGGGGCAATATAAACTTTTCAACTGTGAGATGTATGATGAGGGGATACACACACTGAAAAATGTATTAATTAGTCACACAGCATCATAATCTCTCTGTAAAGAGAGGTGGAAGGAATGTGCTCCCTCTTGTGTGTTTATATATCACATTGTGGTGATATTGCCTGAAAACACTCTGCCCTTGGGCTAGCGGCGGAAAAGATTTGAGCATGCAGCAAACTGCTCTGGGGTTGCAAAAGAGGCTGGAATGGCCTGTGAGGTGACTGAAGACCCTAATACCTAGTCAGAGGAAGCAGTCTGAAAAAACTGAGGTACGGGTGTCGCTCCTCCCTTTATATAGCCTCCTCTTAGTGCACCTGCCAGGGCTCACACTGAAAAAAAGGGAAGCAGATACTGCAATGGTCTGTTGCTTCAAAGGCCCTTTCTAAATGGGTTGCGGGGCGGGGGAGATGTGTGTGTGCATCAGTGCGGGGGTGGCGCGGGGGTGCATGCATACACGCACACCCATATCTCCACACACAGAGCAATCGTCCATGCATGGAGCAATTGGTGAAAACGGCTATTGCTCCGTGTGTGGAGGTGGCGATGGGTGGGTCACGGGAGCACACATACACGCCCACCATGGTGGTTACACAGGTGGCATCGACCCATGACCATGCAGTGGACCTGCATTGGTCCATCTCGTGTAAAAAGGGCCAAAGGAATTCCAGAACACCAGGGCTGCATGAGCATCCCTCCCATGCGTGTGAATGGGTAGAGCCTGACAAAGAAGAAGGAAACTATTTAACCATCAGAAAAGCCATGCCAGCATCATAGGATGAAAAATGGAATACATTTAAGCTAAACTTGAGGCTTGAACTAGACTGAACATAGATGACAGAAAAGGGCTAAAGTAATATTCCATGGTTTTGTGCAACAGTTAGAATAAATGAAATATTAGCAATAATCTTTCTGATTTAATAAGAAGTCTGGAAATCATCCAAGTAAAAAAATAATAAAATAAGATTACATTATTGTCTTGAATTCAGCTTTTTCTTACATTTTGAAGAAAATAATCTCTCTCATATTTTCTATATTATGTCTTGAGATAAATTAGAAAGTACTGAAACGGGATAAGTCAGGAATTTCTGAGTGTAAAATTAGTCATTTCTGGCTTTGTATTTTAGGCAAAAATACAAATCCATTTTTAGTTTTCATGCGGGATAGTTTGTAGATTTTTAATTGCAGTGTACTTGTTTGAAATGATTAATTACCAGGACAATGTAATTATGATCTGCTTTTTCTAAAAGCTATAGGTATGCATGGACAGCCATCAGAGGCATAAATAGGGAATCTAGGTTGGTTTTTCTCTCTGAAATACTGATGCTTCACAGCTGGAAATGCTCATTCTAGATTTTAGTGGGACTACTCTGAAGTCAATTGTTTCAGGAATGTGGCCTCGTTCTAACCCCCGCCTTTTAAATATTTCCACTGTCGCCTCATCCTATGGCATAACCCTAATCCTTGTTTAGGAGCATTATCCACAACATCTTGGTGCAGGATCAAGAGTAATAAATAAATAAATAAATAAATAGTGATACTTTTTTGAAAGCTTTAACTCAGGGATCATAATGAGAAAAACAAATGTAATCAGAAATTCAAAGTAGTAATAAAAAAATGTCAGCACTGTATACATTTCACAAGTAAAATTTATTTATAGGCCTGGAGTCTGATGAAGTTTGACACTTGTTACAACTCAATAAATATATTTTAATGTCAAATGAAACTTTTAAAAATCCTATTTAAAGACAGGACAATTTAAAGAGAAATTTATTAACTAATAATAATTTATAGAATATGTTAAAAAAAGAAGAAGAAACAGAAGTATAAGAGGCTTACTTTATGAAATTACTTATTTTTACATGTGGTACATCGAATTCTAGGAGTAAATTGTTTTCATAATTCTTCATAATGAGTATACACCAGGGTAGACAAAGTTCTCAAGCCCAAGAGCTGCATACCAAAATTTTCATATTACAGAGAGCCACAAGATGCTTTACATTGATTGCAGATTCCACCAATCTTGGGGGTGAGGCAGTACAGCTAGCTCCAAATCCCCATTCCCCTCACATCAAAGCTTTGGGTCCTAGGCGGACTGATGGGTTTGGGCAGCAGCAAGAGTGGCATACGGCATTCTCTCCCTGCTCCCATGGCCTCCATGATGCTTCAGTGGTTGAAATAGCAGTTCGGTTTCGTTTGCTTCTGAGGAAGTTTCATGGACATGCCCCCAAGCAGTCACTTTTTTTTCCAAGAGCTGCAATATAAGTGCCCAAAAGCCACATGCAGCTCCTGAGTAGCCATTTGTCAACCTCTGGTATATACTGTATACACAGGATTACTCCCCACCCCTCCATAGTTACCTGGACATTTTAATTCATCTGTGTAATCTCCACAGTCATTAGATCCATCACATATCCATTCTGGTAGTACACAAAGTGAAGTAGAATTACAGCTAATAAACCCTGTCGATTTTACTCCAAGTTTATGGAAGTATGTACAGTCTGTGTTATCTGGAGAAAAGAATTACATGTTACAGACTTTGCAATTTGGAGTCCACGGCTTGGTTTTACTTTTACTTTAAGAAGCATACCAGTAATTCATACCAGCATAACAGTAACAGTAGAAAAACAGTTAACTCAAACTGAAAGAATTCATTATAGACAAAAGGTGGATCATGTTTCAGTAGTGTATTATAGAAAGGAACAGGTGCAAACATGATAGAAAACAGAACTTCTTACTGCAGTTCTTTTCATCGGAAGCATCTGCACAATCAATGATCTGATTGCATCGTGCTGATTTTACAATGCAAGTCCCATCTGCACAGCGAAATTCTGTAGAAGTGCATGTTGAAACTAAAGCATATAGTAAAAAAGAAGAGATAAATACAGTTTGTACTGCTTTGGTTAAATATTTACAAATAATTAATCTTAGGTGATGATGCGTGTGAAGAAAAAGACTGGAATATACTTATTTTTTTAATAGAAAGGCATTATTTATTTTATGTATTTATTTCTGTATTTTTATGCTGCCCCCTCATGTACAGCATCCCGGGGCGGCTAACAACATTTAAAAACAAATAACATTGTAAAATTTAGCATTTAAAATAACCCAATAGTAAAACCAATACAAATCCACCCTAAACCAACCCACCCATCCCATCTCCATTGGCAAAGTCCCAACAGAACAGCCAGGTCTTACACTGTCTAAGGAAAGAGGGGAGGTCTGTGGTCAGGCGGACCTCCAATGGGAGGGAGTTCCACAGCTGCAGAGTGGCCACCAAGAACACCCTCCTCATGGTCGACACCCAGGAAAACAGGGGAACCTCAAGGAGGGTGTCCCCAACCGACCTCAGAGGCCGATCCAGAATCTGGAGGGTGAGGTGGTCCTTCAGATAAGTGGTTCCCAGGCCATTTAGGGCTTTAAAGGTCAAAACCAACAACTTGAATTGGGCCCAGAAGACTATCGGCAGCCAGTGCAGAGAACGGAGCACCAGAATAATATGTGCGTGACGCCTCGTCCCTCTAAGGAGATGGGCTGCCGCATTCTGCACTAAGGGTAGCCCCACATAGAGAGCATTACAGCAGTCCAGACTCGAGGTAATAAAAGCATGGATGATCGTGGCAAGATCCAAGTCTGAGACATGGGGTCTAAGCTGTCATGTCAGGTGTAATTGGTGAAATGTGCCCTTTACCAAAGCTGCCACCTGATCATTCATGCAGAGTTGTGAATCTAGGAGCACCCCAAGAATATAGACCTCAGATACCAGCAAAAGACAGAACCCATCAATGATGGGGTCCATCACTCCCCCAGCTTTCCCCACAACCATCCCCTCCATCTTGTTGGGATTCAACTTGCCCTCATCCAGTCCCCCACTGCTGTCAAACATTGGGTAAGCACCAAGACTGCCGGGTCTGGATTTGATGAAAAAGAGAGATATACTTGGATGTCATGAGAATATTGATCACACCTTACGCCAAACCCTCTGACGACCTCCCCCAAAGGCTGCATATACACGTTAAACAGGAGAGGGGATAAGATGGAACCTTACAGAACTCCCCACATGAGGACCAGGGGAGAGGATGAACAATCACCCAGAACCACACGATGAATTCTCCTGGCCAGAAAAGAGTGGCACCATTCAAGAACGGTCCCGCCCACTCCGGCCCGGTCCTACAACCGAGTCACCAGCAACTCATGATCAACTGTATCAAATAAAGCTAAGAGATCTAGTAGGATCAACAGGGTCGAACGACCCTGGTCCAATTCTTGGGAGGGGTTGTCAACCAAGGCCACAAGCGCAGTCTCAGTGCCATAGCCCAGATGAAAGCCAAACTGCAAGAGATCCAGGAAACTGATTTGGTCCAGATGCTCCTGAAGCTGATGAGCCACCACCCATTCAATAATCTTCCCTAAAAAGGGGAGGTTAGAGACCAGCCAGTAACTGGCCAGGACATCCACATCCAATTATGGTTTTTTGAGCAGAGGTCACACCACTGCCTCCTTAAGGCAGTCTGACACCCCGCCCTCATTAAGGGAGGCACTGATTATCCCAGCCAACAATGGCCCTAACATCTCCCAGCTGGCTTTAACCAACCAGGACGGCATGGATCTAATTCACAATAAGTGGCTCAAACAGTCCCAAGCACATCCCCCGCATCAGAGGGCAACACATATTGAAATTCATTCCATTAAACAGGACAATATAGGGCTTCAAATGCCTCTGGTTCACCCACTGCTAAAAGTGCAGCATTGAAACCGTGGTGGATTTGAGCATTTTTATCTGCAAAAAAGTCCACAAATAAGTCACAGCGAGCATGAGATGACTCTGGATCCTGGCGGATGGAGGCTGGACTGAGCAGCACCCTCACCGCACAGAAAAGCTCAGCCAGGCAGGGCTTAGCGGACATAATGAGGACAGCAAAGAAAGTCCACCTTCTTTGCTGTCCGCACTGTCATGGCATAGGTACATACCCAAACTCTGTTGCAGTTCGTCAACTTCAATGTGAGAATGATGCCACCGTCGCTCTAACTGCTGTCCTTCCTGCTTCAGCCACTGCAGCTCCTCCGTATACCGCTGGGACCTGCATTGTCCACGATTTCGGAGCAGATACCTGGGAGCTGTGTGGTCGATGGCCACCGTCAACACCAAGTTCCAAAGGGTCACAAGGTCATTGAGTGAATGGCCATTGAAATCAGACGGAATATCTCCCAGAGCATTCTGGAACCTCTCTGGTTCCATAAGCCTCTGGGGGTGAACCAACTGAACTTGTTGTGCACCCTCTCAAGGGCTTATGTGTGCCAGGATACCAGCCTGGAGGAGATAATGATCCATCCATGACAAGGACACTGCTGATATCTTCCCCACTAATGAATCCCCTGCCTCAAGGCCGATGCAAAATATCATTATTATATTATATTATTATTATTATTATTATTATTATTATTATTAGTATTAGTAGTAGTAGTAGTAGTAGTAGCAGTAGTAGTAGTAGCAGCAGCAGCAGCATTTATATAGTGCAAGCAATGTACCTGATGTTTTACAAAGTAATGGAACAGATATTGTCCCTGCCCTAGGGCTTTCAATCTGAGAGATGGGGTGGGCGCGATGAGGGATGTAACATTCACAAAGATGTGAGGTCTCAGGTGCACGTGTTTGGCTTGGTTACATCAAGAATGATGGCTTGCTGGTCTATGTGGTGAGGATATGAGTACACAGACCTCAGCTAACAGATTGTACTGGGTGGTAGTATCAGCAGGAGTTAGGTGAGGGGAGCAAGGAGTCAGGGAGGGCAGAGCAGAAGTGGTGGGTCTTGAGGAGAGATTTGAAGGTACGAAGGGAGGGGGTGAGGTGGATGTGGGCAGAGAGGAAGTTCCAGGCATGTAGGGCAGCTAGGGAGAAGGGACAAAGGTGGTTAGGGGAGCAGGGGAGGCGTGGGAGGGCAAAAGAGGAGACAGAGGAGGAGCAGAGTTCATGGAGGGAAATTAGCGCAGAGAAGTTGGGGGGAGCAAGGTTGTGAAGAGCTTTATAGGTGAAGACTAGGAGCTTGTGCAGGATTTGTTCAGGGAGGGGAAGCCAGTGAAGAGAGGAGAGGAGGGGCTGCACGTGGTCGAAGCAATGGGTGAGGGACGACCCTAACAGCAGAGGTTTGGATGGAGATAAGGGGAGAAAGGTGAGAGTGGGGGAGGCCAGTGAGAAGGAGGTTACAGTAACTGAGGGGAGAGATGACCAGGGCATGAACAAGGGTTTTGGCAGAGGAGACAGAGAGAAAAGGGTGAATCTTAGCAATGTTATGGAGGGAGAAGCGACAGGATTTGGCAACAGAGTCGATATAGGGTTTAAAAGAAAGGGGTGAGTCAAAGACGAAGTCTAACTATGGGCTTGGGGGACGGGAAGGATGGTGACCCCATTGATAAGGATCGACAGGGAGGAGCAAGAGAAAGAATGGGGTGAGGGGAGAGATAAGGAGTTCAGTTTTAGCCATGTTAAGTTTGAGTTGACGTTGAGGCATCCAGGTAGAGGTGTCAGAGAGACAGCTCGTGAGGCGAGCTTGAACAGATGGAGAGAGAGAGAGTGAGTAGAGAGAGAAAGTTGAATGTCATCAGCGTAGAAGTGATATAGGAAGCCATGGGAGGGAATGAGTTTGCCTAGGGACAGGGTGTAGATAGAGAGGGCCAAGGACAGAGCCTTGGGGAACACCAACCGAGAGGGGAGAGGAGGAGGAGGTGGATTTGGCAAAAGACACATTGAAGGAGCGGTCAGAGAGCCTGGAGGAGAACCAGTCGAGGACGGAGCCATGGAAGCTAAGGGAGTGAAGTGAGTCCAGCAAGAGTGAGTGGTCAACAGTATCGAAGACAGCAGAGAGGTTAAGGAGGATAAGAGTGGAGTAGAGGCGATTATATTTACCCACAAGAAGATTATTGGTGATCTTAATGAGAGCAGTTTCAGTAGAGTGAAGGAGGTGGAAGCCAGATTAGAGGGGATCAAGGGAGGAGTTGGCGGAGAGAAAGTCAAGGCAGTGGGAGTAGATAGCACGTTCAAGAAACTTCGAAGCAAAAGGAAGGAGTGAGACAGGATAGTAGCTAGAAGGGTCAGAGGGGTCACGAGTGGACTTTTGGAGGATAGGAGAGACAATGGCGTGCTTGAAGCTGTTGCAGGAGTTACGCCCTATTTGAGTAATGATGACTCAAACACACAGCTGAAGCAAACAGATAAGTTTACTCCTTAACAGAGTAAAGACAAGAGAACAAAAACAAAGAACACCACCATAAGACATAACAGCAACCTACATGCTTGGCATCTTAACTGTCATAACTGTCATACAGAGACTGATCAGCCTATAGAATGTTAGTCTAGGTAATCTTGGTAACCATCAGATGATCTGTCTCCTTCTTATATGCATTTATATGCATAATCTTAAATCTAACTTTCATACTGTTGTCATTACAACACCCTTTCTCAACAGCATGTGAGTTAATCCACAACATTCAATTTTGTTTGTAAAATACAGTATTGCTCCCTGGGTAAAGGTTTGGTAAGCACGTCTGCAACCATGTGCTCTGATGGGCAGTATTGAATATCAATAACTCCCTGTTCTTGCATGTTCTTTAAAAGATGAAACTTTACATCAATATGTTTCATTCGAGGATGACTTTTTCACTTTGTACCAGTTTTATACATCCTTGGTTATCTTCAAAAATCATTGTAGGCTCCAGAATATTTAGTTGTACGTCTGTTAACGTTTGACAAATCCATAAAACTTCTTGACATGCTTGAGCAGCTGCTATATATTCTGCTTCTGTAGATGAGAGCGCTACAGATGTTTGTTTTCTGCTTGACCAACAGATACTTCCTTTCCCATATTGAAATACATATCCACTGGTAGATTTGCGATCTGAAGCATCTGCAGCCCAATCAGCATCTACATATCCGATTAACTTTAGATCTGACATTGCTGGAAGTTTCAGATTCTTATGAATTGTTCCCTTCAAATAACACATCGGTTTCTTCACTGCATTCCAATCATTTTGACTTGGTTTTGCAACTTTCCTACTCAAAATTCCAACTGCTGATGCAATATCTGGCCTTGTCACTGTGGCAATATATACAAATTTTCCAACTGCCTTTCGATATTGATCATTATTTGGTAATAGATTTTGTTTATCATTACCCCTAATGTAACCAACTTCCATAGGAGTTTTTACTTCCTTTGAATCACGCACCCTAAGTATTCTAACATGTCTGCAATTATATGTTTCTGATTAAGAAGATAACTACCATCTTCTTCTCTCTCTATTTGAATTCCAAGATAGTGAGTAATATTTCCTAAATCTTTTACTTCAAAATTTTTATTCATTTTATAAACTAGTTTCTCATTATCCCTTTTTTGTTCAAAACAAGTTACTATATCATCAACATAAATTAAAATATACTTCCATCTATCATCTTTATTTCTAAAGTATAAACATGGATCTCCCTTACTTCGTGCAAATCCTTCTTCTGTTTAGCACTTTGTTTACCGTTTCATTCCATGCCCTGGCAGCTTGTTTTAAACCATATAAACCTATTTTAAGTCTACATACTAGTTTTTAATTCTTCGCTTCCCCAAAACCAAGTGGTTGTTCCATATATATTTCTTCTTTAATTTCACCATGTAAGAAGGCAGTTTTGACATCTAAATGTTTTACTTGCATTCTTTTTCCAGCTGCTACATTTAAAGCGTTCTTATAGCGGAGTGCTTTACAACGGGAGCAAAAGTCTCATCATAGTCCTCTCCATATTTCTGAGAGTATCCTTTTGCCATTAGTCTTGCTTTATATCAATCAATGTTTCCTTCTGCATTGTACTTTACTTTAAAAACCCATTTGCATCCAACAGTTTTGCAACCAGATGGTAATTCAGTTAGTGTCCACGTTTGTTTTTTGTGAAGCAATTCTAACTCCTCTTTTGCTGCTTCTATCCATTTGTCAGCTTCTGCTTTAGGTAAAGTTAAAATATCTTCCCAAGATGTTGGCTCATTTATCTTATTTGTCTTGGCAACATAAGATAACCTGAAAGGTGGTATTCCTTTTGTAGATCTAGTTGATCTTCGAATCTCAGCATTCTCAGTTGATTGCCCCTGCTCTTGAGTATCATCTGACCTGAATTCAATCTCATTTTTTGAGAATTCTTTTCTTGAATCTTCCAGTACATCTAAATCTTCAGTTTTATTTTCATTTATTTTTGTCTCTATAAAATTCATAATATTTCCCTTTTGTTTTTCATCAAAGGTCACACTATTACTAATTGTTGAGTGGATCGAGTTCCTGAGAAACTTAGACATGATTTTTTCCCAAGAAACTTGATTACAGAAAGATAATCTCTTGGTGATTCCTGGATTTCGGGTATATTTGTCATCTGGTGTCAGGGTTAAAACTAAGGGCCGGGTCTCAGATGACTTAGCCATAATGGTGGCCGACAAATATCTTGTCACTTGCCAGTCAAAACCTACGGGGAGGTGGGAGCTCCAATTGGAGCAATGGGGCTTACCAGGAAGTGGACAGCTCCTGTTATTAAACATATATATTCCTCCCAGCTCCTCAATGTATTATAAAGTAGATATTTGGGAATTTCTGGAAGATTTTATAGGCCAGTTGGATAGTAGGTTTCCAACAGCGATTTTATTGATGGTAAGGGACTGGAACACAAGAACTGGCTCGGGATTGATAGGTAATCTAAGTACCAGACCCCCTAGCCCAGCTTGGATTCCAGAAAGGAAGAACAGAGATGTAGTGAAGAACAACTCTGGGGAGTGTTGACAGATCTCCTGCAATTCTGTCAATTGGGTATATTTAACGGGACTGGGGAGGATGACAGGAAAGGAGATTATACCTTTAATGGTGTTATGGGAAGGAGTGTCATAGATTATATTGTAGTCCCCCTGCGCTGGGGGAGGAATTTTTTAAATTTTATTTATTATTTATTTATTAAATTTTTACCCTGCCCCTCCTGAACACAGCTTGGGGCGACTTCCAACAATAAATATAATTTAAAACAATACAAACACTTAAAATACCATATAAACATTAAAATGACATATAAACAGGGCCTGGGATATAAATTACTTGGGATAGCGGAATAAAACTCAACTACCCACTCCCCTCCCCAAAGGCCCAGACGAACAACCAGGTCTTGCATTTCCGCCGAAATACTAATAGGCTTGGGGCCAGGCGGGCCTCCTCTGGCAGGGAGTTCAAGAGATGTGGCCCGGCCATCGAGAATGCCCTCTCCATTGTGGCCCCCCGCTTAACGCGGGGGACNTATGCATTTATATGCATAATCTTAAATCTAACTTTCATACTGTTGTCATTACAACACCCTTTCTCAACAGCATGTGAGTTAATCCACAACATTCAATTTTGTTTGTAAAATACAGTATTGCTCCCTGGGTAAAGGTTTGGTAAGCACGTCTGCAACCATGTGCTCTGATGGGCAGTATTGAATATCAATAACTCCCTGTTCTTGCATGTTCTTTAAAAGATGAAACTTTACATCAATATGTTTCATTCGAGGATGACTTTTTCACTTTGTACCAGTTTTATACATCCTTGGTTATCTTCAAAAATCATTGTAGGCTCCAGAATATTTAGTTGTACGTCTGTTAACGTTTGACAAATCCATAAAACTTCTTGACATGCTTGAGCAGCTGCTATATATTCTGCTTCTGTAGATGAGAGCGCTACAGATGTTTGTTTTCTGCTTGACCAACAGATACTTCCTTTCCCATATTGAAATACATATCCACTGGTAGATTTGCGATCTGAAGCATCTGCAGCCCAATCAGCATCTACATATCCGATTAACTTTAGATCTGACATTGCTGGAAGTTTCAGATTCTTATGAATTGTTCCCTTCAAATAACACATCGGTTTCTTCACTGCATTCCAATCATTTTGACTTGGTTTTGCAACTTTCCTACTCAAAATTCCAAATGCTGATGCAATATCTGGCCTTGTCACTGTGGCAATATATACAAATTTTCCAACTGCCTTTCGATATTGATCATTATTTGGTAATAGATTTTGTTTATCATTACCCCTAATGTAACCAACTTCCATAGGAGTTTTTACTTCCTTTGAATCACGCACCCTAAGTATTCTAACATGTCTGCAATTATATGTTTCTGATTAAGAAGATAACTACCATCTTCTTCTCTCTCTATTTGAATTCCAAGATAGTGAGTAATATTTCCTAAATCTTTTACTTCAAAATTTTTATTCATTTTATAAACTAGTTTCTCATTATCCCTTTTTTGTTCAAAACAAGTTACTATATCATCAACATAAATTAAAATATACTTCCATCTATCATCTTTATTTCTAAAGTATAAACATGGATCTCCCTTACTTCGTGCAAATCCTTCTTCTGTTTAGCACTTTGTTTACCGTTTCATTCCATGCCCTGGCAGCTTGTTTTAAACCATATAAACCTATTTTAAGTCTACATACTAGTTTTTAATTCTTCGCTTCCCCAAAACCAAGTGGTTGTTCCATATATATTTCTTCTTTAATTTCACCATGTAAGAAGGCAGTTTTGACATCTAAATGTTTTACTTGCATTCTTTTTCCAGCTGCTACATTTAAAGCGTTCTTATAGCGGAGTGCTTTACAACGGGAGCAAAAGTCTCATCATAGTCCTCTCCATATTTCTGAGAGTATCCTTTTGCCATTAGTCTTGCTTTATATCAATCAATGTTTCCTTCTGCATTGTACTTTACTTTAAAAACCCATTTGCATCCAACAGTTTTGCAACCAGATGGTAATTCAGTTAGTGCCCACGTTTGTTTTTTGTGAAGCAATTCTAACTCCTCTTTTGCTGCTTCTATCCATTTGTCAGCTTCTGCTTTAGGTAAAGTTAAAATATCTTCCCAAGATGTTGGCTCATTTATCTTATTTGTCTTGGCAACATAAGATAACCTGAAAGGTGGTATTCCTTTTGTAGATCTAGTTGATCTTCGAATCTCAGCATTCTCAGTTGATTGCCCCTGCTCTTGAGTATCATCTGACCTGAATTCAATCTCATTTTTTGAGAATTCTTTTCTTGAATCTTCCAGTACATCTAAATCTTCAGTTTTATTTTCATTTATTTTTGTCTCTATAAAATTCATAATATTTCCCTTTTGTTTTTCATCAAAGGTCACACTATTACTAATTGTTGAGTGGATCGAGTTCCTGAGAAACTTAGACATGATTTTTTCCCAAGAAACTTGATTACAGAAAGATAATCTCTTGGTGATTCCTGGATTTCGGGTATATTTGTCATCTGGTGTCAGGGTTAAAACTAAGGGCCGGGTCTCAGATGACTTAGCCATAATGGTGGCCGACAAATATCTTGTCACTTGCCAGTCAAAACCTACGGGGAGGTGGGAGCTCCAATTGGAGCAATGGGGCTTACCAGGAAGTGGACAGCTCCTGTTATTAAACATATATATTCCTCCCAGCTCCTCAATGTATTATAAAGTAGATATTTGGGAATTTCTGGAAGATTTTATAGGCCAGTTGGATAGTAGGTTTCCAACAGCGATTTTATTGATGGTAAGGGACTGGAACACAAGAACTGGCTCGGGATTGATAGGTAATCTAAGTACCAGACCCCCTAGCCCAGCTTGGATTCCAGAAAGGAAGAACAGAGATGTAGTGAAGAACAACTCTGGGGAGTGTTGACAGATCTCCTGCAATTCTGTCAATTGGGTATATTTAACGGGACTGGGGAGGATGACAGGAAAGGAGATTATACCTTTAATGGTGTTATGGGAAGGAGTGTCATAGATTATATTGTAGTCCCCCTGCGCTGGGGGAGGAATTTTTTAAATTTTATTTATTATTTATTTATTAAATTTTTACCCTGCCCCTCCTGAACACAGCTTGGGGCGACTTCCAACAATAAATATAATTTAAAACAATACAAACACTTAAAATACCATATAAACATTAAAATGACATATAAACAGGGCCTGGGATATAAATTACTTGGGATAGCGGAATAAAACTCAACTACCCACTCCCCTCCCCAAAGGCCCAGACGAACAACCAGGTCTTGCATTTCCGCCGAAATACTAATAGGCTTGGGGCCAGGCGGGCCTCCTCTGGCAGGGAGTTCAAGAGATGTGGCCCGGCCATCGAGAATGCCCTCTCCATTGTGGCCCCCCGCTTAACGCGGGGGACCTCCAAGAAGGCACCCC
>QEPC01006430.1:6851039-6862598 GCA_003113815.1 Sphenodon punctatus | reverse complement strand
GGACGCAGCCTCCGCACCAGATATAACTGGCGAAAGGCAGCCTTTGCGACTGCCTCCACCTGCCACTCCAGGCGGAGGTCCACGTCCAGATCCACCCACAGACTCCAGACCTGTTGAGCTATGGGAGGGCGAACCCCCCTCCAATAAGGGGGGCTGACACCTCCTTCGCTCTCCCCACCACCATCACCTCCGTCTTATCGGGGTTGAGCTTCTGTCTGCTCTGCCACATCCTTTCTGCCACGGCCTCCAAACACTGGGATAGCACCGAGATAGCAGGGTCTGGGTCCGCTGAAAAAGAGAGGTACAGCTGAGTATCATCAGCATATTGGTGAAAACGCACCCCGAGGCGCCTCACGACCTCCCCCAGGGGCTGCATATAAACATTAAATAATAATGGAGACAGAATGGAACCCTGCAGAAAGCCGCATGATAAGGCACGGGGGCAAGAAGTCTCCTCCCCTAGCACCACCCGCTGGCTTCTCCCCGAGAGGAATGAACGGAACCATTCAAGAACAGTCCCATCCAGACCCCCCAGGTCACGCAGCCATCTCAACAACAGCCCATGGTCCACGGAGTCAAAAGCGGCCGAGAGATCTAGCAGGATGAGAAATGTTGAACATCCTGCATCCATCTCCCGGCAGAGATCGTCGGCCAAGGCCACCAACGCCGTCTCGGTGCCATAGCCAGGGTGGAACCCAGATTGAAACGGGTCTAGGAAACCGATGCTATCCAGATACGCCTGGAGCTGGAGTGCCACCGCCCGTTAAATAACCTTCCCTAAAAAGGGAAGGTTAGTGGTAACTGGCGAGGGCGTCCACGTCCAATGATGGTTTTTTCAACAGGGAGCGCACCACAGCCTCCTTGAGACTGGGCAACAGCCTCCCCTGCTGCATGGACGCATTCACTACCCTCCCCAGCACTGTCCCCAACGTCTCCCTGGAGGCTTTCACCAGCCAGGACGGGCCTGGATCGAGTTCACAACAAGTGGCCCTCACAGACCCCAGGACATTTGCCGCATCGGCCGGCGTCACTTCCTGAAACTCCCCCCACAAAGATGGACCAGACGGGGCCTCCATCACCTCGCGCTCTCTACCTGCTGCCCCTAATCCGGCTTCAAAGTCGCTCTGAATCCGAGCAATCATGTCCACGAAGTAGCTAATAAATTCCTCACAGCGGGCCAGGGACACGTCCCCGTCCAAGTGGACAGAGGCTGGACTAACCAACCCCCGCACCACCTTGTGGCCTTTACGATTCAGATATGGCCAGAAAGCCCCCATGGGTTTTGTGTGTGGATATCAAACTTGCTGAACCAGGTGTTCCGAAAGTTTGTTAATCTGACAAAGAGTTAGAAGGTTCAGGAAGGGTATGAATTAGATGGTCTCTTTCCCTTATGGTGGCAACTTTAGATTTGCTGTGGAGCTGTGATCTCTCTGTTTTGAGGGAGCGAATATTACTGGGTGGTGAAGAGGATATGGACCTGCTCCACAGCGACTTTAACAAGATAAATTCCACATTGAGTTTAGGCACTCTTTCCCGTAGCGCGACGATTGGGGAAAATCAACTGAACAATTGGTATGATAAAGAATGCAGAATTGCAAAAGGGAGCCTCACACGGGCTAAGAGGGCATGGATTGGAAATTATTCTGAAGAATTTAAGCTCCTGTATTTAGGAAAAAGGAGCGAGAATAAGTCTCTCTTGCGTGCCAAGAAATTGCGTCATTTATCTATGACCTGGGCAAGACTGGAGATGGCGGCTCTTACAGGAGACTCTAGGCAATTCTGGAATATTATAAATTACGAATCCAATCCCATGCCAATTAGCTCAGCGCCACCAATAGAGGAGGAAACCTGGATAACATTCTTTGGTAAACTCTATGGGTTAAGTGAAGATGAAGTGGAAGAATTGGGCTCAAGTGAGTCCTTAGGCTCTTGCCAGGAGGATATGCAGTGGGATCTTGAGTTTCATGTAGATGTGAGTGAAGTGGTGACAATAATATGATCAATGAGACTCAATAAAGCACCAGGGATCGACTTTATGATCTCAGAAGCTTTACAGGCTGATTTGGAATGGTGGGCACCAATGTTGGGAAACTTTTTCACATTAATTAATAAAACAAAGAAGGTCCCTGAGGTCTGGGGTGTGAGTGTAATTATTCCATTGTTTAAGAAAGGTTGCCCCATGGCCCCAGCCTGCTATGGACCGGTGAGTCTATTGCCGGTTTTGGGAAAGGTGTATGCTAAGATCTTATTAGGTCATTTGGAGAAATTGGCCTATGGCCAGGGATTGGTACCGGAGGAGCAGAGTGGTTTCCAGAGACATTGCTCTGTAATGGATAAACAGAGGTTACTTACCAGTAACTCTATTCTTCGACAGAGCGCCACATATTCTCACTATTGGGATTCACTTCCTGCTTCGCAGGTACCGGAAAACTTCATTGTCAGCAGTTTCCAGGCAGAAGATGACCTGGAAAGATCTAGAACATGGTGAGGGCTCTGCCCCTCCCCTCCCCTCCTGAGAAAAGTGCAGGCCCCAGATCGCGCGAGAGTGGGAGGAGATAAAAGTGGGAGAAGCCCTCGCCACCTCAGTGCCTTCCAACCCCATCCCAGGAAGACCAGAGGTACCTCCGAGACTGAGGGGAAGGTGGGCGGGTCGTGAGAATATGCGGAGCTCTCTCAAAGAACAGAGTTACTGGTAAGTAACCTCTATTTCTTCTTCGAGGATCTCTGCGATTCTCACTATTGGGAGTGTGAGTAGCAGTTCAGGTGACATACCTCAAGGAGGAGGGAATTGAGGAGGTTAATCAAAGAGTGAATGAAGAATCGCTCTTCCCACTCTTGAATCCAATCTGGCTGCCAGGTCCAAGGAGTAGTGCTTCGTAAAGGTGTGCACCGGTGAACAAGTAGCAGCCTTGCAAATGTCCAGAATTGGGATGCCATGGAGGTTGGCTATCGACGAGGCTACTGCCCTCGTAGAATGAACTCGAAGGTGAGAAGGAGGTGTTCTGCCAGCCTGTTCATAGCACCTCTGTACGCATAGAAGGATCCATGTGGAAAGCCTCTGAGACGTAATCCTAACTCCAATGCGTTGACCGCCATACGATATGAATAAGGCATCAGATACCCTAATAAGTTGAATTCGGTCAATGTAGAACGAGAGTGCTCTTTTGGCATCGAGAGACTGGAGAGTCTGTTCCGCTTGTGAAGCGTGGGGGTTTGGAAAAAAGACCAGCAAAGAGATGGTCTGATTTAAATGGAAGGAAGAGACAACCTTGGTGTATGAACGAGGGGTCCGTCCTCAGGTCCACCTTGTCGCAATGGAAGCGAGTGTAAGGGGGAGAGGCTCGAAGAGCAGAGAGTTCAGAAACCCTTCTTGCAGAGGTGATTGCAAGCAAGAAGGCCATCTTAATAGAGAGATTCTCCATTGTACATGAAGCCATAGGATCAAATGGAGGTTCCATGAGTTTGGTCAAGACAAGATTAAGGTCCCACTGAGGGGCTGGTTGAGTAGTTGGGGGGAAAGAGTTAAGTAGTCCCCTCCAAAAGGTCCTCATGAGAGGGTGAGAGAACAAGGTATCTGCTCCTTCCAGTTGTAAACAAGAGGAAAGGGCAGCAAGGTGTACTTTTAAGGAGGAGATGGACAAACTAGAGCTCTGTAAATACAACAAATATTTGAATATATGATTCATAGTGAGGGAGGTTAAGGAACAGGGGAGAGAAGAGCACCAACTTGAAAAACGAGACCATTTCGAGGCATAACAGGCTCGAGTGGAAGGACGTTGAGAGTTCAACAAAATCTCTGTAACGTCTGGCGAGGCATCAGGCATCACAGCTGGATCAACCACGCGCAGAGGTGGAGCACATGCAAGTTGTGGTGTACAATGGAGCCTTATTGGTGAGAGAGGAGGTCAGGTAGGAGACGCAGCTGCGTTATCTCTGAAGCTATCTCCTGCAGAGTTTGGAAGCAGGGTTGCTGGAGCCAGAAGGGTGCTATTAGGATCATGCGGGCTTGATCTGATTGAATCTTGTGGAGAACCTTGTAAAGAAGAGGTACTGGGGGAAATGCACAGAGGAAGGGCCCACTCAAGGAGATGGCAAAAGCATCTGAAATTGAGCCTGGTGCCTGCCCTGCTCTGCTGCAGAATCTGGGCATCTTCTCATTGTGTTGTGTTGCGAAGAGATCTATGGTTGGAGTACCCCACTTGTGGAAAATGTCGTTCAAAACAACATCGTTGAGAGTCCACTCGTGTTGTTCTGAAGATCTGTGACTGAGTAGATCTGCCATGAAGTTTTCCTGGCTTGCAAAATATATGGCCTGGAGGTGTATATTTTGTTCGATGCTCCAAGCCCAAATGGTCTGAGCCTCTAGAGAAAGGCGTGTGGATCTTGTGCCACCCTGTTTGTTGATATACCACAGCGCTGTGGTGTTATCCGTGAGGATTAGGACATTCCAACCTGTGATGTGGTGAACCAGAGCCTTGAGGGCCCAATGGATATCTCTGAGCTCAAGCATATTTATGTCCATCTCATTTTGAGACTAGAAGCCGTGTAACCTTCATCCTTTTTGGGGACCAGGAAGTAGCTGGAGTAAAAACCAGTATTCCTCTCAGAAGAGGGTACCTCCTCAATAGCTCCCTTAGATAGGAGCTCCTGTACCTCTAGAAGTATTTGAGGGTTATGAGGGGAGCCCCAGTGGGGCGGGGGTGGGGAATCTGGGGTGGGGTTGTGGAACTGAATAGAATAAGCACATGAGATTATCTCCCTAACCCAGCGCTCAGTGGTAAGGGAAGCCCAGAAATTGTAAAAGGGCCGGAGATGGCTGAGGAAGGTGAGAGGATTTTCGTTTGCTCTCTTGACCTGGGAGAAACTAAAAATGCTGCTTGGAAGGAGTTCTGGTGGNTACCTCTAGAAGTATTTGAGGGTTATGAGGGGAGGGGGGGTGGGGTAGGGGTGGGGGGGGGGGGGGGAGAGTGTGGAATTGAATAAAGTAACCACAGGAGATAATCTCCCTAACCCAGTGGTCGGTGGTAAGGGCAGCCCAGAAATTGTAAAAGGGCCGGAGATGGCTGAGGAAGGTGAGAGGATTTTCGTTTGCTCTCTTGACCTGGGAGAAACTAAAAATGCTGCTTGGAAGGAGTTCTGGTGGATGAATTGGAAAAGGATCTCCCTTTTCCCCTTTATTTGGTAAACCTGCAAGGTGGAGCAGAGGGCATCTGTGGTTGCTGGTATTGGGGGGAGTAGCATCTCCCTGTCTGGTAGGGGTAAGGGGATCGCTGTCTGGATTGATAGGGGTAGGAAGAGGACATATGATAGGGTCTCTTCCTAATAGGGTGGATGACTCCGGTAGACCGGGCAGTCTGACACATCTCCTTGATCTTTTTCAAGGTGTTATCTGTAGAAGCCGCAAAGAGTCCCTCACCATTGAAGGGAAGGTCTTCAATGCGCATTTTATTTTCAGGTGCCAGAGCAGTGGACCGAAGCCAGGCATGCTGTCAGAGAATAATGGCCAAGGCCATTCCTCTGATGTTCAAATCAGCTATATGCATGTTAGTGGTGAGTTGGAATTGTGCTATCTGTATGCCCTCTCGCTGGAGGGCTAGGAGTTGACTAGGGTCAGACGCTCTGCTTAACTGGGACCAGAGTCAGTGCTGGTAGCCGCATAAGGCAGAGGCATAGTTGGCCGCTCGAAGGGAAAGAGTCTCCAAGGAGAAAATCTTTCTGCCAATGACATCGAGGCGTCTACCCTCTCTGTCTGCCAGGTAAGTCTGGATACCCCCTGCCCTAGACTTTAGGGAGGCTGCTGCAATGATGAAGGAATTCGGGGCTGGGTGTTTGTAGTACATATCTGCTCCCTCCCTAGGGATTGTGTATAATGAATCAGCCAGTTTATTAGTGGGTGGTGCAGAGGAGGGTTTTGCCCAAACTGCTTTGGAAGGTTCCAAGAGCTGCTCCAACATGGGTATCATGAGCTGGCCTGTATCCCCCGATCCTAGGATACCAAAAACTGGCCCTGACTGAGATTTCTTCACCACACTTGTAGGGAGTTTGGGAAGGGCGGACACCAGTTTCTTTAACATAGACTGAAAAGCCTTGGCGTCCTCAGTAGTGATGGTCAAATTAGGGTCAGAGATAGTATCAGGCGGAGGGGAGAGATAGTCTCATCTTCCTCTTGCGGAGAGGAGGAGGACAACACAGAGGCAGACCATTCTGACAAGATATTGGGTTCAGGATGAGCTGCAGGGCCTAATGGCGGAATGCCTAGAAGAGTGTTGAGGAAAATGGACTCAGCAGGTAGAGCTGACCTTGTTTCCTGTTGTTGCTCTGTAGGTGCGTTTGGTACCGACGGAGTTGTGGAAACAGCTGGTACCGGCGGTACCATTGGTTGAGAGTGAAGATGAGGAGACTGAGTCGGCTGCATTACCGCCAGGGAAGGCGCACGATCCTGCAAGATCGGAAAGTCCGGTGTGGGTCTGGATACCGCAATTTTTACACAATTTTTTCGCAATTCCGCGATTTGCAGAATTCCGGCGGATTTAGCGGAATATCCACAGAAAAGTCACGGTGTGGCGCGGGCAGTTCCGAAATGGCGGAACAGAATCGCGGCGTGGTAAAAGCTGCTGCCGCATCAGCCCTACTCCTGTCTGGTATGTTCCTCCACCTTGGACAGTCCCTGCCAGGGGGTGGACTTGGATCAAGAACGATGCCCATGGTACCCGCTACGGGAGGTGGAGCGAGAGTCTCTGTGCCGGTCCGAGGTTGAACGCTGGGGCAAAGCTGGCAGAGTGGGAGGTTGTGGAATGGGAGGCTGCGGTACCGGGGTTGGCACCAGCGACTATGGCACCGGGAGTGGGGCTGGTACGGTTGGAAATTTCACCGGCTCAGAGAAGACTGTCTCCACTTCAATTGTGAGTGGGGTACCAGCTGCATCCGCACGGGTGGATCACTTTTTCTTTTTGCGCTGCTCACCGTGCCTCTTAGAATGGTGCTCCTTGGAGCGGGAGGCCTCTGGGGCTGGGGTAATATTAGTAGCGCTGGTGGGTATGGCTGGTACCGATAGTGGGGCAGCCTGCAGTTCTGCGGCAGTACTGGAAGCTTCCTGGAGCTGCAACGGCATGGCCAGTAGTGAGGACGGTGTGTCCATGGGGGCAGAGTGCTGGGTGGGAAGCATAAGGGGCCCCTCTTCGCCACCCTGTAGCGCCATCATGGTGAGGATCTCCTGCAGCCGAAACATTCTCGCCCTCTTAGTTCATGAAGAGAGTCTGGCACAGAGAGTACAGGCGCAAGTGTTATGGACCTCTCCCAGGCAGGCGAGGCACAGATCGTGCTTATCACTCACGGAGAGTGCAGCAGGGCAGGAGGCACACCATTTGAAGCCCGGTTGTTTGGGCATAGTTTGATGGCCTGAGGGGGAAGGTAGGCGCTAAGCCCCGGGGGACAACCCTGCGGGGTGGGGCTCAGCCCAATTGCGAAGTCTTCTATTTATTCTTTCTTCTTTACTTTAATCTAAATACTATTTGATTTTACCAGTGGTAAAAAGGTCCTTGTAAAACTACTGACAGTGCTGAAAAGCACGGAGGTCTTCCAATCGCGATGCAGTTGGAAGGAACTGAGGCGGCAAGGGCTCCTCCCCCTTTTATCTCCTCCCACTCTCACACAATCTGGAACCCGCACTTTTCTCAGGAGGGGAAGGAGTGGAGGGACGGAGCCCTCACCATGTTCTAGATCTTTCCAGGACATCTTCTGCCTGGAAACTGCTGACAATGAGGTTTTCCAGTACCTGCGAAGCAGGAAGTGAATCCCAATAGTGAGAATCGCGGAGATCCTCGAAGAAGAACTGTTTTATTGTCTCATACTTGGTGGTCAAATATGTGAGAATAAGAGCTGGGAAACTTTTCCTAGCTTTTATTGACCTAAGGAAAGTCTTCGATTCAATCTCTAGAAGGATACTTTGGGGCAAACTTCATCGCCTTGGTATCAACAAGAACTTACTGGATCTTTTGATCAAGATACATGCAGGAAATATGACGAGAATCAGGCTGGGGTCAAAGGGGATTATGTCGAAACCTATTCCGGTTCAGAGAGGGGTCAGGCAGGGGTGTGTTCTGGCCCCCCTGGTGTTTAACCTCTTTTTAAGTGATTTGATCCCAGCTTTGCGGAATGGGGACACTTATCCCCCTAAAATCAAGGAAAGAGCAGTCTCAGTGTTGATGTATGCTGACGACATCGTGTTATTATCCTAGATGAGAAGGGGTCTGCTTCAACAACTTAGGGGCCTGATAGAATACTGCAGTAAGAACAACCTGGCCATCAACTATGTGAAATCCCAAATTATGGTTATGTGGGTGAGAGTTCGCAAATATACTTGGGAAATTAATGGCAACACATTTCAGCAAACAGATGAATACTGCTCTTTGGGGATTACCTTCAGCAGTAATGGTTTGTGGGCGAGGCACAAAAAACAAATTATCCTTAAAGCTACTGCAGCTGCTAGAGCTATTTTGAGATTAATGTCGAGAGCTATGCCGATGAGGCTTTCCTTAGCACTGAAAGATTTTAAAGCTAAGGTGCAATGTCTTTTGACTTTTGGCTTAGCAGTGATTCCAACGATTAACTTCACAGACCTTGAGATAGTCCAAAATAAGTTTCCGAGGAATCTGTTGAGGGTCTCCCAAGGTACACCAGGAGCAGTAGTGAGGGCTGAAACAGGTTCCCTGTCAATTGCTTTTATTGGGAAGCAAGCGAGTATACGATGTTGGATAACACTGTGTAATCTAATCAGAGTAATTCCACCTTAGCGCACCAATGCTTATGGGAGGAGTTAAGTTGCGAGAGGCTCCGTCGGTATTCCTGGTTAGAGCAGGTTCAAGACCATCTGCGGGGCATGGGTCTTTTGTTTGCTTGCCTGTGGGGGCAAGAAGCGCCCCATCTAAAGAATTTAGTTTCCCGGAAGGCAACAGATATTGCTTGTCATGAGAATCTGGCAGAGATAGCTTCTTGGAAGGGTGCTCTATGGCATGCAACCTTCAAGCAAGAGCATGAGTTTGAAGGGTATTTGGACAAGTTCACGGCCCCTCTTCTCCACAGGAGTTTTGTGCACCTGCGGTTCCAGCAATTTCATTCTGCAGTTCTTATGGGCCGCTATAGGGGCAGGCCTTATTCTAGCCGAGTTTGCCCTTGTGGGAATTCTGAAATTGAGGACCTGCCACATGTTTTACTTAAATGTCCCCTATAAGAGAATATTAGAGAAACTTGGATTAGACCCCTGTGGGCGGGAAAGGAGCATTTCCCACCTTGCCTGAAAATTACAAGGCTTAGAGCCACAAAGTCAGAAGCAGAAATGAGGCAGATTGCCATTTATGCCCTTTTGGCAGCACGTCTTTGTGAGGGAATGGATACTCAAACTGAGTAGAGTAGCCCAGTGGTCAGCGATTTTGGTATGCCACCACGTTAGAGATAGGTTAGGAGTCTTTGGGTAAAAATGGGTTTCCCCCTGCTGTAGAGCTTTACTGATTGATTATTCTGATTTAACTTTGTTGCAATGTTGGAAGAATTGTTTAGTAGATTGTATGCAGCAACGGATATCCTGAGCTTAAGCATGGAGAGTGAATTGTTGCCAAAAGGATGCAAATGGCAGATGTATCCGCTGAAGGCTGGACTATACAATTGGCTAAGCAGAATATCCTCAATGCCCCTAAGGTCTGTGGGATTTGAGGAATATGATGGGGAGGGATATTTTAGGCATTGCGGTTGGTACCCCTGCTTTGTATTTTATTTAGCTGTATTATTTTATTGGTATTGGTTAATATGTATTTTATTGTGTTTGTCTGTATTTTGTATTTAGTATTGTGAAGGCCTATGGCTATAACAATAAACTACAACTACTACAACTACTAACTGTAGTTTTCTTGGATCCAGGATTCTATAGCCTTTACACTGGTCACTATATCCTATTAGAACTCCTTGCATTGCTCTATTTTATAACTTGGTACACTTTTCTTTTGGAATATACACAAAAGCTTTGCAACCAAACACTTTGATATGCCTCATAGTTGGTTTCTCTTTGTACCACATTTCATATGGTGTTTTCTCCACTGTCCTTGAGAACAGTCGATTCTGCAGGTATGTAGTTGTCATTATAGCTTCGCCCCAATATTTTTCAGGTAAGTCTGCATCTAATAACATACATCTAATCATTTCTGTCAGGGTGCGGTTTTTTCTTTCTGCTACCCCATTCTATTCAGGAGTATAGGGCACTGTCTTCTGATGATGTATTCCATTGTTTCTTAAATAATCCTCTACTACTTTTCCAGTGTATTCCCCTCCATTATCAGAATGCAGTACCTGTTTCCTCCAGGTGTATTTACTTTCATTGGACCACATACACCACTGTGTACAAGATCAATTTTTTTTCTAGCTCTAGTTTGACTTTTCTTGGGTAAAGATACTCTTGTTGCTTTGGCCTTTATACAGCATTCACACTTCATTATATCTGGACATGTTGACAATTCAATGTCTTTAGTCAATTCTCGTCTTTCCAGTTCCCTGATGCTGTCAGGATGTCTATGTCCCAGCTGTCTGTGCCAAAGATGAATGCAATCTGTATGCTGATTTTTCAAAAAAAAATTGCTTGTTCTTTTTTTGTAATAAGTCTATACAGGTGCTTGTCTACTATAGCCTTAGCCAACGTTCTTTTCCCTTTTTAAATCATTTTTTATTTTTACTGAATTTATTATTACTACATTTATTTTACTAAATTTACTGAATTTATTTATTTTTACTGAATTGCAATGTGAGACCTTTACTAGTAATACGCTTGACAGATAGTAAACTACCTTCTAGTTCAGGGACATAAAACACCTCCTTTACTGGTATTTTGAGCTTATGTCCCTTTTCATCAGTACAGTTCAGGAATCCATGTCCAATTCCTTTGGCTTGTATGTTTCTTCCATCAGCAAGAAATATTTTCTCTTTCACATTCAGATTTAGTTCTGTAAAAAATGTCTTATCACTTGTCGTGTGACTTGTAGCTCCAGAGTCAACACACCACCCTTGGAAAGAATTGCCTTGTGTAACTTGAATACAGCCATTCCCAGGGGCGGATTGGCTATTGAACCCACCGGGAGGATTCCCGGTGGGCTGGGCTGGGCTGGGCTAGGCTGGAGGGCAGGTCCCGCTGTTTTTAAAAAAATAAGTATTTTCTTTTAAAAAAACAATTGTTGGTCCCGACCCCTGTCGGGCCAGGTGAGGGGAGGTCTCACCTGCCTCTCCCTCCTAAGGGCACAGCAGCAGCTGCAGCACCAGCGGGGACACTCAATCGGGCTGGGAGATAAGGCTGTGTTTACAAACACAGCTCCTCCTCCCCTCCCCATGTGCTGATCAGAAGGTTGTTACCTTGTAGAGAAGGTTCTTCGAGATGGCTCCCAACATTCTCTCAACTCAAATGGGTTGTGCACGCTCACTATAGGCCTATAATAGATCACGTGATGGGCTTGAGCTCCTCAAGGCAGGGGAGGACGGAGCCTTAGCCCTGGGGCAGCAGGTAGGGCCTACTTTTGGGGGGGG
>QEPC01006430.1:6836129-6848140 GCA_003113815.1 Sphenodon punctatus | reverse complement strand
TTTGCTAAGCTAAACACAGGGCCTGTGGAATACTAGTGCAGCTGCTGTAGGAATGAAGAAGCCTTACTGTAGGATGCATAGCAAGGGACAGAGTTATTTTGGGTTGGGGGTCATTGAGCACTAAAACGGAGTGATTTGGGGAGCCAGAGCACTGAAATGAGGGCCAGTACCCCCACCAGTGGCAGTCTTCCCCCTGCCAGCTCCCCATAACCTCCCACTCACCCCTGCCAGGCTGCTGAGGATCTGGGGACTCAACTCTTCTAGGCCCCAAATCTGGTGCACTCTGCCCGTCCCCAAGCCACGCCCCCTTGGCCTGTTTCCGGCGCGCCGGCAGCTTGGAACAATTTTGCTTTAAATGTCCCTCCTTTTTGCATCTAAAAAATATTCTGGTTTTCTTTTTGTGTGTATTTGTATCTTTGGTCTTTAATGCTGTCTCTTTATCTGTGTCATAGTCCTTATCACTTCATATATTTTCCTCCTGCAATTAAATTCATCAATAAGTCTGCTCTTTACCAAATTTAGTGTCAATTCTGCTTCAGGTCTGGTTTCCAGAGCATTTATTAGATGTGTATGATTCAGGTACTCTACATAACATTAGAGCTGCTATTTGGTTTTCTTTCATTTCTTCTCCAATACCAAAAAGTTGCTCTATAACCTCTAAAAAAGAGTAAATGTGTTCCTGCATTGCTCTACCTTTTTCTAGTTTCATTTGATACAATTTTCTCAGTAAAAACAATTACTGTTCAGGTTAGCATGTTCATGCAATCTTTGAAGTGAATTCCACATCCCTTTTGCTGTGCTGTCATTTCTAATGTGAATTAATTGATCGTTCTCCACTAGAAGACTTATCGTGGCTCTTGCCTGTCTATTTTTCTTGTCCCACACTTCTGGATTATCTGCTGGTCTGTCTGTAATTATCACTTCCCACAGATCATCTTTGAGAATAACATTTCCAACTTGAATGTCCATAGATGATAGTTTCTACTGTTTAATTTAGTCACTGAAAATTTAAGATCAGGGTTAGCAGCCATGAGGTCAATCGTATGTTTCATTTTGTTTTTCTTCACTCACATCCAGTGGATCAGTTCTGTGTCCTTCTGGAGTTTAACTCTGGCTTTCTGCTCTGTAGTACTCCTGGGCCCATAACCTGTTGCAGGAGTTACGCTCTATTGGAGTCATGATGACTCAAACACACAGCTGAAGCAAACAGATAAGTTTACTCCTTAACAGAGTGAAGACAAGAGAACAAAAATAAAGAACAAAAATAAGGCATAACAGCAACCTACATGCTTGGCATCTTAACTGTCATAACTATCAACTGTCATACAGAGACTGATCAGCCTATAGAATATTAGTCTAGGCAATCTTGGTAACCATCAGCTGATCTGTCTCCTTCTTATATGCATTTAATTTATATACATAATCTTAAATCTAACTCTCATACTGTTGTCACTCCAACAGAAGGCAGAGAGGAAGGAGTCAGTAGAGAGGGAGAGGTTGATGATGTGCAGGAGGGAAGGGGTGACAGTGGAAGCAATGGAGGTCAGGAGGCGGGAGGGAATGGGGGCAAGGGGGCAAGTGGAAGGGTTGGAGGAGGACAGCAGCGGGGAGATTTCCTCAAGTGTGGCGGGAGGGAAGGAGGACCGGAGAGACGGAGGAGGAGGAGGGAGAGGGGAATGTCCATGTATGTCCTCCAACATTTGTGGGGCCAACAACTATCTGAGAGGGCAGATGGTGGCCATGAACTCATTCTCTGTCGCTCCAAGACTGGTGTCAGCATGGATATTTAAATCCCCAAGGACCACCATCTCCGGTCAAATCCATCACCAGGTGGAGGTCCTCAATACGTTCCCAATGCTTGGAGACCATGGCGGATTGTTTTTTTAAAAAGTTTTAAATTAATAATTTATTATTGTTGTTGTTTTTAGTGTTGTAAGCCGCCCCGGGATGCCATAGGCATGAGGAGGCGGCTAATAAATATAACAAATTAATAAATAAATAAATTTCCATGATAGGTTGCACAGGAAATCTTCTCCTCACAGACCATGTCTCCTTAAAAACAATGGCTACACCGCCCCGCCCCTCATCACTCCAACCGTGGCTGATGCTGGATGGAGTACCCAGCTGGAACAAGGTCAGTCAATATAGGCCCCGACTTAGTGTCCAGCCAGGTCTCTGTAATACATGTGATCCTGCCTGATCCAGGACCATAGTTGACTTATTAGCAACCGACCTTGCATTCATCAGCATCAAACCAAGACCGGGGCCCTCTGATTTATGATCACTAGGGATGTGCGAACAGAACCAAGTTCGGAAATTTGGTTCGGTTCGAAAATTGAGCTCGGTTCGAAAATTGAGTTTGGTTCGGTTGAATGAACTATTCGAGTTCGGTCAAATTTCGAACTTCCGAACCGAGTTCATACATACAAAACTGGGGGGTTTTGGCCTTCCAAAATGGTTCGAATTTGACCGAACAGTTTGGTCGAATTTGAGTTTGGTTCGAAAGTTCAATTCGGTCGACCGAACTATTTGAGTTCAGCCCGAACTCCAAACTTCCGAACCGTGTTCGCACATCCCTAACAATCACCACACCACCTGACCGGAGGCCATTGAGTGGGACAGGCATTAAACATCTGTCCCATCTCACAGGTCTAACATGCCTCCCAGGAGGACCATAATTCCTCCGGCCCATTATGACCCCTATGGCTGCTGACCACCACCCCCGGTCCACCCCCAGACCCTTCCCTGGAGACCGTGACCCCCACCCTCCTACCCCCATCCTCCCCTCTCACAGAAGGATATTGCCCCTCCTAAAGGGGTCTTACCCCTCCCTCACACTGAGGGGGCCGCCCCCTCTCCCTAACCCAATCCTACTGTCCCCCCTCCTCACTAGAACACCGCATTTCCTCAATAAGCCTGCCTTTCCCACCCTATCCATAGGCCCTAATAAATAAACAAACAAACAAACAAATCCTAGCCTCTCCCTAAAATGTCCCCTGCAAACTAATAACATAAACCAGTAGTCATCCCCCTGTCCTCAGTGCTGCTCTGAAGGGTCACACCAAAGGCACTCTAAGGCATTGATTACTAACAATTTTCTTTTAAAAATAAATATACATATTTATTATCATAGGACCAATGTGTTAAGAGCATTTTGGTGGAAAAGGCAACAAGTGTATTAAGTTAAACAGAGTGTGTCTGAACCTAGGTAATTTTTTCATTACTTTTATTACAAATGTTTCATTCTGAGATTACACACCAGATGAAAGCTTCTTTAGTTTTTTTTTATTTTTAACATATAAACGTGGACACTAGGGGAGAGTAATGGGTCACTTATTCTCCAGGACTTCACCTGGCAACGACTTTCAAAGGGCCCTGAAATCATAATGCTCTGTGTGACAGGGTGTCTGGGATGGAACTATGCCCCTTTAAACAGAACAGGGATCTGAGGTCAGTGAGCTCTTTCAGAGCACAAGCTGTGGGGCAATCTGAGGTGGCCAGAGGTTCATCTGGGGGTCAGTGAAGCCAGATGTCCTAGTATGCATTCTGGGAAAGCTGAACAGGCTGCAGGGTGGTAGACAGGCCCAAGGAGCTGGCAGGGAGCTCCAGAAGGGAGGACCTGAGAGCCCAGCTGAGCTAACTGAAACCGATAAGCGCTGGGCAGGCAAGAAAAGGAGGAGGCTGGTGACAGCACATGACACTCAGAATGGAGCCAGCCAGATCTGGGAGACTCACCCATGTGGGGCTGGAGCATGGCTATGGGGCAGGAGCTCTTAGCTGGACCCCAGCAATGAGGGCAAGTTGAGTTTCCAGAATGAAGCAAAGCAAGGCTGGGAGCTAGGAAGCTCACCTGAAGGTACTTTGGGACTTTTGGAGTGCAGGGGTTGTTAGGGGACAGCAAGCTTAACAATGGGACCGGGATGTGTTCCCTGTTACGCTCTGTAAGGGGTGTGGCCATGTCAAAGGAATGGGGTAAACTGAATCTCCTTTGGGGCATGGTCAAGCCCCTTTCAGAGTGACAGGGCTATGCAGGTGTCAGGAACTCGCAACAGTCTGCCGTTCGCGAGGGCACCAAGACGCGATAAAGTATCCCTCAGGGTCTTATATTGGTGAAGGGAAAGAGCTACGAGAGCAGTCCCGCACCGAAGCTCATCACAGGGACTGGTTTGCGCCAAGGTGCCCACACTAGAACTCTGTCGCTTCCACACACCCGGGGGTAGGACAGGGGTGCAACCTTGGTGGTGGTATAGGGTGGGGGGCCGGGCCTGGGGACCCAGGGGCAAGGGATCGGGGGACGGACTGGGACACATGCACAGGAGCAAGGGGACCGGGAAGGCAGTGGGGGAACACAGAAACTCTCGCTCTAACACTCTCTAAGGAACAGTCACAACCCAAACACTCACCACTCTCTCCATGCTCTCACTCCTCTCTCTCTCTCTCTCTTCTCTCTCGCTCGCACTCCGTCTCTTCCTCGTAACCACAACAATGTATCCAACAGGGGCCAGTCTCACGGCACTAGGTCCGATCACCAGCACTGGTCCCTAGCCACTCAGGGCTTAAATAGCCTGTTTGCCTGCCTGTGCTCGCAGGCGCGCTGAGCGCCGCACCCCCGCTTCCGGTTCCGGGTTCCGCTGGCCGCCCCGCCCCCTGGTTGCTTGGTCACCGCTGGACGTGGTTTCCCTGCCTCCCCGCCCTGCGCTCACCACCCCATCAGCCGGCGGGGTGGCGTCTACGGCTGGGGGCGGGGCGCGCTCTCGGGCCCGAACTCACAGGGACTGCCTGTGCTGCCGTGGCTGGGACCCGCTCCAGCCCCTCCTCCTACAGCAGGGGATGGGGCCACATCAGAAAAGTGGTGGTAGAGCATTTTTGACCCACCCTTTCTGAAACACCCCCAACCCCTATGCTGATAAACATTCTGGTAGAAGTCTTGCATAAAGTATTATTACAGAGCTACAGGGGCCACTGAATTAAAAACTGCAACACCCAATTCAATTCAATCCAACGGTTTCCACATAGAACCAGAGACAAAGGCTTCAATCCCAAACCCACCTCCGCATGCTGTGCATGCAGATCCCACGTGCATCTGCCTAGGGCATGTAGCACACTGTCAATGGGGTTGCACACAACTCCCACATGGGATCCACATGCGTAAATGCATGTACCGCACCTTTGGTGGTCGTTTTACAGTGGGGTTTGATTCAGGTCCCAGTTCATTATATTCACTTCAGATCTTTTAGCTGATTTCTCAAGTTTTTCGGGTGTGTGTGTGTATGTTTCCACCTAGTTATTTTGTTTCAGATACTTGGTAGAATAATCAAATATCCAAACAAAATTAGCTGAGGGAAAAAAACAACAACATGGGCTGTTGTCAAATATGTGAACATTTGTTTTGGTGCAAGTATCTGTTCAGATATTTGGAGTACTCTGAAAATATGTATGATATTCACAAATGCAGATATGCTATTTGTTTAAGCACTACATTTAACTAGAGTTTTGACACTTTATAGAGGATTCACCCTGCACTAATTGGGAGTCTTTGCAAGAAGGAAGCAGCTGGCTTATCAGATTTGATCTCTGCTGAACAAGCCTCATAGGCCCTTGAGGAAGGCAGTGCAAGGCAGTGGGTTTGTGGGCATCCCCTGTGCTGCCCACACACTTGACATAGTGGTGAGGGATGCTCTGGGCCTGGGGGAGAGGGGAGCTGCACTGGACCCCTTAGACCATTGATCAAAAAGGGCAGGAAGATTATGTGACTTCACACAGTTGAGGGCTGATGATACATGAGAGATGGTGTGCCATTACTGTGGAAAGGTGGTCAGGTGTGGGAAGCAAACGGAGAACTTGAGTAAGAGCGGGATAGTTAGCCACATGAAAGCTAGGGGTGTGCATCAGAGATTCATGTCGTTTTTTGTTTTTGTTTTTCATTATTAAAAACTGTTGCTTTTTTCGTTATTAGCAAAATTTCATTTTTTGTTATCTGTGTGTTTTTCAATTTCCATATCGAAATTTTCATTTACGGTTTCTTTTCCGTTTTCATCAGCAGAAACAGAACTTCAGTTGGATGTGTGGTGGTGTAGTGTGTGCCTAATATATATAATAATACAGCCTAGTATCTAGTAATATCTATATAATATCTAATTGAACATATATATATATAGATAGATATTATATATATATATATATACACACACACACACACACACACACACATACAACTAGTATCTATATATAATATGGACGGGGAGACAGGGGAAGGGGAAAGGAAAAAACGATGAGGTATATATCTTAGCTATATCTATAATATAGCTAATCTATACCTATAGCTCTCTATATATGTACAGGTAGAGACAGCCAGGGAAAGAGAAAAGTTAAAATCTAAAAGGTATAAAGAAAGGTAAGGTATATTATATGTATAGGTGGTAATGTACACTGAGGACTGGGAAGATTTTTAGTACAGTCACCAGAGTTCTGCAAACGCAACCTGACACAGCAAGTGCTAACAGAGACCAAGAGTCAAACAGCCTGGCCCTGACAATATAAAGGGTTGCAGTGCCCTCCGCAGAGCCCCGTTTGGTTCTGGGAGGCAGGAGGCATTGAACAATCACAGGGTGCCATGCGATTGACTAGGGAACTGCTTGCACTGCTCATTGGCCAGTGATTACATCCATCAGATCCTTGCTGTCTGATCACGCCTCCCATCCCCTTCCCTCCCCAGTTAAAAAGGTCAACACTGTTTACCTCCCAAATGGCTCCAAGATGTCTGCTCCCTCCTCCCCTCTTCATATTTTCCCTCCAAAAATAACTGCCAGGCAATAACGAAATGAATAACGAAAACAAAATTTGTTATTGATTTTGTTATTATTAGTTTTGTTTTCATCACTGTAATAACGAAAACAAAAACAAAAGTTTACATTATCATAATAACGAAAATGAAGTTCACACACCTAAGGAAAGCATACCACCTAGCTGTGCTGTTGCAAGGACCTTCCTCCTCTGCTTAGGGCCAGGGGTAGGAGGCAGAGCAACCACCACCATCTCAAGCTGTGCAGCAGCAGCAGGCTACCATGGAGGAGCTGGGATTGGGGCAGGTGCTCGGTGTAGAGAGCGTCATCCAGCGGCAATGCATGTCACCAGGCAGGTGGGTGAGATGATTGCACTGGATGACCTGCCCTTCTCCATGGTGGAGAACGTCAGCTTCTGCAGGCTGATGGCAGTGCTAGTGCCCCAGTACAAGCTGCCCTCTCATGCCACCTTCAGCAGGTGGGTGGTGCCCTCCCTGTACCGGGCTGCCAGGGAATGGGTGGGGAGCAGCTGGCCAGGACAGGTGGGGCTGTTATGCATTTCACCACTGATATATGAAGCAACAGAAATGCACAGCAGGCCTACCAGGCCCTGACTGGGCACTGGTGGCAGGTGCAGATGGCAGGAGAAGGAGCAGTAGGTGGCAGGGGCGAGGGGGCAGGGTACAGGTGGGCCCTGCTTCAAGTCCAGGTGATGGATAAAGCCACACTGTGGCCAACATCCTTGAAGCCCAGAACTCCATGGTGGAGGGGTGGCTAATGGCAGGAGCACCATTCACCAAGGGGTTCATGGTGACTGACAACGGGGCAAATATGAGGAAGGCAGTGCGGAGCGGCAGGTTTATGGGCATCCCCATGGCTGTCCACACACTTCACCTGGTGGAAATGCTCTGGGCCTGGGGGAGAAGGAAGATGTTTAGCCCACTGATTGAAAAGGGCAGGAATATCACGGGCTACTTTGCAAATCCTGCATGAGGTAGCCCTCATGAGTGACACTGGGATGTCAAGACCACCTCATCAGGAGGAGTGGGTCATGATGTTTCAGACTGTGCACATCCTTAAGTCTTTAAGGACATCATGGAGATTCTTAGCCTGTCAACAGCCACCCTGAGCCAGGTCATCACACTGGTCCAGAGTCTGGGAAGGAGACTGACAGGCTTCCTGAGGGACCAGGATGGGGGCCCACAGGAGCAGAAGCTTGTCCCAAGACGTGGTAGACCTGGTAAAAAAAAGTTGCAGGAGGGGCTGAACGCGCACTCTGACATGCTCACAGGCAGGGAGGATTACATTCTCACCACCATGCTGGACCCCAGGGTGAAGGCGAGTGTGACATCTTGCACAGCAGACTTCACCCTATGGAAGCATGCTCTCGTGGAGAGCGTGCGGGTGGTGGAGAGGACCATATGGCTGCGGCATCAGCAGCAACATGAGGACCCTGAGGAGGGGGAAGTGGCCATAGGGAGGAGAAGTGGAGCATCCCTAGAAGCAGCAGTAGCAGCAGGGCCAGCAGCAGCTCCTTTGTAGCCAGCACCCACTGGAGCATGCCAGGGCAGGCTCACTCGGGTGTGCATGTCATTTTCATTATTACGATAATGAAAATTGTCATTATCATTATTGTTATTGCAATAATGAAAATGACAAATAATAATAATGAAAACAGGAACGAAAATGACATTTTGTTTTTGAAATAAAGGAGAAAAACTGGAAAACATATTTCTGACTATAACTTTTTGTTTCTTATTCAATTCTGATTAAGCTTGGGGAGATTATACTCCCAATGGAGGGCACTATGTGTACAAAATTTCAAAATGATTAAATAAAGGAAACCAATTTTAGCAGCAATTGAATGGACCATGTCCTTTTCCACACTCCTGCCAATTTTTAGGAGGTTTGGATAAAGGGTCCTGATAGTATAAGACATTAACTTGGCAATACATTTCCAGCTGTAATATTTATATATTCCATCCTGTTTACAGGACATTTGGCAGGAATATATCACATACCTTCCCTGTCATCTCTGCCAAACTACAGGACAATGTAATAAAGGGACCCAATTTTATAAGCAATTGATGCTGTCCCTGTGAAGACCATTATTCAGATAAATAGCAGCACATGCAGTGCCAGTCAGAGGCAGGCACCTGGCATGGCAGGGGGGGAGAGGCTGTAGGAGGGAGGATATGGAGCAATCCAACAGACTGAAGACACATTCACTGGCCAATTACTTCATGCTTCCAGCTTTACATTTACACATCCAGGCTGGCCAGTTATCATCACAATCACATCCTGCAGCACTGTGACCGAGGACATAAGAGAATCTCTACTGGCTCCTTCCCAAACAAATGCTTCTAACTTCCCAGTAACAAGTGGGGGAAAGATGTTGTGATGGTCACACAGCACAGAATGAGGATATTTGGTTGACATTTCTGCTGGCCAATTGGCATCACAAACCAATCTTATACCACAGTGACACGTAAGAGAATCCTTGGCATAGGCTCCTTCTCTGCATATGCTGTGCAGGCATATAAAATTGGGACCTTTTATCACATATTTCTGATATTTGGCAGAGATGATTGTGAAAGTGTGATATAAAGCCGTGCAAAATTCCATGTACACTGGGTGGACTACAAATATGTTACAGTCAGACATACATTTATAACTTAATTGCTTATACCACCAGGACCCTTTATCAAATACTTTGAAAGTTGGCAGAGATAGTAAATAAGGGAAGGGGTGTAAACTTGCCAAGATTCATCTACATTAAATTTGAGGCAAAGAAGTTACCGCTAAGAATGTATATGAAGATTTTTGCAAAATAATATAATCCAACTGCTTATAAAATTAGATTCCTTTATCCAATCATTTTAGAATTTGGTACACCTAATGTCTTCTATTCAATGTATAACTCCTTCATGTTTCAGCCAAATATAATGAAAAACAAAAACATTACAGCCAAAAATGCACTGAAACCAATGGAAAACAAAAACAAAAATGAAAACAAAAATTTGATATTTATGAAAACGAAAACAAGAGATTTTAATAATGAAAACAAAAAACGAAAATGACATGGGCCCCTGGTGCACACTGCTACTGGGTATATGCCATTGGGGAGGAGGTTAGCAGCAGCAGAAGCTATACCGTCAGGGAGCTTGACGGTGTGGAGAGGGCTGTGGCGAAATACTTTGAAGAGCCCATTGTGGAACCCAGAAGTGATCCCCTGAAGTACTGGGTGGAGAAGGGCCAGGTATCGCAGGCCCTGGCCAAGATGACACAGGAAGTGGTATCCTGCCCACCAACCAGCATACCCTTGAATCTTGAATCAATTTATTGTGGCACTAGCTTCTGCCATGGCCAGTGATGGAATATTAACACTTAATAAATATATAATATACAATATACAATCTACGATGCGTTTTGTTGTACAGAATTAACAAATTGTACAAGGATTTGTATCAAATAATAACATATCTAAAAACCATCACACATTCAATCAACATAACGCAAAACTTTAAAATCAAAACTAAACAAATCCAATAAAGGGAGTGAGTCGTTACTAAGGCTGGAAGTCCCGATCAATCTACAATTTTAACCCTTACCCTTGCAGCCAGTAAAGTGAAAGAAGCTACCGTGTTCATAACTGCTTCCTTCTACATAGTCAATAGGGACTCTATTTTACACAATGATGGAACAATTTTCTTATCTTGGCATGCTGGATCCAGCCAGGTTTGCCGTAAATTATCATAAAAGACACAGTGGAAAAGGACATGGTCCAGATCTTCAATCTCTAAGTTCTTGCAAGGATAAAGCCGATCCTGATATGGCCTATCATTATATCATCCTCTAAGAATGGCCGATTCAAAAAGCTGCAACTGCAGCTGCATAAAAGCTCTACGCAAACTCCCATCGCTTAATTTGTCCAAATATCCTTCAAATTGGTGGGTCCGCTTTATATCCTTATAATATGGCACTGCCTTCCATGCCCCCACCACTGCAAGAGCCTTTTGTTTAGCAATATCCTCAATTCTAGTCTTTAGCAGGTTCTTTTGTCTACATGTATCCAACCCCACCAACCAGCATACTCAGTTAACAGGTGTTTTCACAGGCGGGGGACATTATCTGTCCCCACCATTCGAGGCTCGGTGCTAATTTGGTGGAGCAGTTACTGTTACTGAAGGTGAATCTTATGCTGCTGGGAATCCCTGAGTTGCCCTTGGAGACAGAGAGAGAGAGGACACACTGCCAACTTCAGGAGTAGACTTGGTGCTCCTCATTTCTGCTAGCTCTCTCTCTATCCCTCCCACTGCTCCTGCCAAAATGGTGGCACATGCCCCTCCCCCCACTCTCTCTCAAAATCTCTCTCTTCCCCCCGGGGCAATCTCTGCAAGTTGACACCCTGCAACATCTAGGGTAGTGCCAACTGCCAGTGCCCGCCTGCCATTTTATCTACCTCACATAGTTCGAGCAGGTCACACTGGGGTGCTCTGCAAGTTGAAGCCTTAGTCTTGTGATAGCTGGGGTTCTGACATGCTGAATGAGGGACACACATGCAGCGGCAGTGGCTGCGATTCACTAGAACCAGAGAGAGAGAGACAGTGACACCCTGCTGCTAAAACGAGAGATATGCTGCCCATGCCACCACCTACCAGAGAGAGACACCCTGCTGCTAGAGACAGAGAGAGAGAGAGAGAGAGAGAGAGAGAGAGAGAGGTGTATCCTGCCCAAGCTGCCACCCGCAAGAACCACACAGAGAGAGAGAGAGAGAGAGAGAGGTGCATCCTGCCCAAGCTGCCACCTGACAGAATGAGAGAGAGAGAGAGAGAGAGAGAGAGAGAGAGAGAGACTACTGCTAGAATGAGAGAGGTGTATGCTGCTCAAGCTGCCACCCACCAGAACCAGAGAGAGAGAGAGAGAGGTGCATTCTGCCCAAGTTGCCACCTGTCAGAACCACAGAGAGAGAGAGAAAGAGAGGGACTGCTGCTAGAATGAGAGAGAGGTGTATCCTGCCCAAGCTACCACCCGGCAGAACTAGAGACAGAGAGAGACACAGCCTGCTGCTAGAATGAGATGGAGAGAGGGGTGTATCCTGCCCAAGCTGCCACCAGTCAGAACAAGAGTGAGAGGGAGAGAGTCACCCTGCTGAGAGAGAGAGAGAGAGAGAGAGAGAGAGAGAGAGAGAGAGAGAGAGAGAGAGAGAGAGAGAGAGAGGTCTGTCTC
>QEPC01006430.1:6818832-6831959 GCA_003113815.1 Sphenodon punctatus | reverse complement strand
CCCGCCCTCCCGGCCATCCTGCTCCCATCAGGGGCCGGTACAGGCCATAACCCCCTGTTCACCCCTCGGCGTCCCTCTCTCACAGGGACACCGAGCCACCCCCCTCCCCACCAACCCTCCCAGTGCTCCCCCTGCTGCCACCAAGGGGAGTCACTGGGTCCACCACCCCTTACAACCCCCACCCTTCCACCCTAGCCCTGTACAGAAAAAAGCCCATGACAATAAAACCCCCTGCCACACCCTGTGGCCCCGAAGTGCCCCAAAGTTCCGCGCCCTTTGGCCGCGGCCCTTCGGACCGCGAGCCTGCAGCCGCAGTCTACAGCTCAGCCACTGGGCACGGGGCTTTAAGCCCCCAGCTACTTCCGGGTGGGCGGGAGGGGACAGGTCAGCCCACGTGGCTGGCCTCTACGTTCCCCCCTGTCCCCCAACAGCTCACAGTTTGTTGCCTTGATCTTCTCTCCCTGCAGGTCACGATGACAGCGGCAGCGGGAGCAGCAGCAGCAGTGGAGCACCAGGATCTTCTCCCCGCCAGCGGCAGAGCTACGAGAGCCCCCCGCAGCAGCGAGGCAGGTAGGTAGCAAAACCCCTATCAGTGCTGCTGCTGCTCATGCCCTCCTGCCTGTCAATCTGCCCACCTGCCACTTGTCTGCTCCTCTGTCGCCATCTTGTGATGCCTGCTGCTGCTGCTTAGGGATGGGCGAACAGAACACTGTTCAGATGTTCGGTTCAAAACCCAAGTTCAGGTTCGGTTTGGCCGATCTCGGCCGAACATCTGAAAATAGTGCTATCGATACCGAAACCAAACATTTTTCGGTATCGGTATTTTTGGCCCTGAAAACACCCCTGGTGTCCACCCCTGGGGCCAGGAAGTCTGCTCCTCAGCTGCCTCCCCCTTCCAGTCACATTTTTCCCACCCAAAGTCACGTTTTTCCCACCCCTGAACTCATCCGAACTGTTTGGAAGTTCGAGCGTTCAGTTTAGAAGTTCGGTTGTCCGAACAGGCTGAGTTTGGGTCGAACTCTGAACTTCCGAACCGCGTTCGTACATCCCTGCTGCTGCTGCTCCTGCTACCAGAACGTCTCTCTCTCTCTCTCTCTCTGGTACAACCCCATACACGCAGAATTCCTACCCCTACTGGGGATGCTGGCTGCAAGCTGATACTCTGGCACGTCTTGGGGTTACTACTACTACCTACCAGTGCTGCTGCTGCTGCTCATGCCCGCCTGCCAGCCAGCCACCTGCCTGCCACTTGCCTGCTCTTTACTACCTCTGCTACTGCTGGTTGTGGGAGGGATGAAAGATGGGATGGGTCAGATTTCTCTAGTAACAAATATTATTTTTACTTAAAATTTAACAACACTTGAACAGTTAACAAAATGAAAGAACAGTAATAAACACTTAAAGATTTTTTAAAAGTCATGAATCCTCCAGAGTGCCTTCTCCCTCTATGAAATTGGGGCAGCAGTCTAACAGCTATTGGTGGAGGTACCAGTGGAACATGTAGTCCATGGCCTTTTGCTGCCTCTAGCATTCAGCCATCATCTCCTGCCACTCAATTAGGGATGCCTGATATGCCTCCAAGGCCTCATACTGCTTGCAGATGCACTTGGGTAGGATTTGGCCTGGTGCTCCCTTTTCTGGACAGCCCTCCACCACTGACACAGACCTTTCATGCTGCCTTTCCCATCTCCACTGCATGGTGCTGCTCTTATATAAAGCAGGGGTGAGGATTGGAGGAACCTTTGTTCTCCCCCAGGGGCCACTTTGAAAAGTACAAGGTCTGAGGGCCACAACAATATGGACATGCACATGCACACAAGGGGAGGGGAGAGAGATCAGTGCCACTGATCCATGATCTGACACTGTGGCCCTTCTTCTTCTTCTTTACTATGACCCTTATAAGCAGTGAGCAGCACCCCAACCCCTAACTTCCCCTGTCCTCATCTCCACTCCCTTGCCCTGAGCTTGGTGTTTCAGTGCTTGGGGGTAGGTAGGAACTATGAAGAAACTGGATTCAAGGGCTATGTCCAGGATCTGGAGGGGCTGGGCAACATAAATATTGCTGGGAGCCAAATTTGGGGCTAGAGGCCTGAGCCTCCCCACCCCTGTAAACAATGTGCCTCACCTTCCCTCTTTCCCTTTCTCCCACCTACAGCACAAGAAACATCTTTCATGTTGCCCATCACCACCTCCACTGCATGGTGCAGCTATAAACACTCTACTTGTCCCTCCCTACCTAGGACTCCTCTAAGGTCTAAAGGAAACTAAATAAATAAACAAAACATCTTTTTACACACCTGGCACCTACTCTGTGCTGCTCCTCCTGCTCAGATGAGGACGAGCCCACCTCTACTGCCTCTTGAACATCCACAGATGTTCCTGGCACTGCTTCTTCCTCCATAGCTCCAGGCACACACAACAAACAAACAAACAGTCACATACCACCAGAAACACCACAAACCACACATACACACACAGACATACACCATGCCTCCACACAACTAGCTCAAGTTCGGTTTCCATTTTCCATTTTTGTTGTCGTGCAATGCTGATACTGATGCCAATAATGATGGCGATAACGAAAAACAAAATTTTGTTAATAACAAAAATGAAAATGATATTTTTAAATAATGAAAACAAAAAATGAAAATGAATTACGACATGGGTCCCTGGCGCACATCTCTATACAATAGATGAAGCTGGGTCTTACTCAAAATGGCGGCTTAGCTGTGCTGCGACAGGAGGCATGTGCACCATCATTCAAGATGGTGCCTCTATATACACATTAGGCTGCTAGTGCTCCCTTGCTAGACATTCCCTTAGTCACTATGGCGCGAACTGAACCACCACATCCTATGGTGCATGAGTGCTCGCCACTCCTACAGTGGTGCCACCTGGGCCATGCCACACTTTAGTGCATGCGTACTCATAAGCAATGGCAGCATGCGCCAGTCAGGGGTTAGTCACAGTGTGCTAAGTCTCCCTGCCATACTACCTCAAGGGAACTCCCGCGACGCTACTGGGGAACTCCCGAGATGCCCCTTGGGAAGTTCTTGTGATGCCCCCACCACCCAACATGACAGCCACCAGTAAACTCAGTGACACTGACTGGACCCAAGGGAACCCGGGGGTCAGGGGGGGGGACGAAGCACACCTCAGGTGCCCTAGCCACCCAACAGTCCCAAGGCTGCCCAGGACAGCCGCTGTGAAACTTAGTGGGAAAAGAATCCCAAAGGAACAACAGGGAACCTGAGGGGCCACGGTGCACACCAGGGAAAGCCTCATCTTTGTGCACGCTTGGGTAAGAAACTGGCTGGGAAAACTTGAAAACTTTGAAAACTTGAAAACTCTGTAAACTTCTTTTTGCAAAAAGGGGAGGGAAATCCATGGGGAAAACCCAAATGCCTAGAGGGTACTGCGTGAATGGGGGGGGGGGGGAAACCGTGCAAAAGGGGGATGGGACTCGGGAACACCAATGCAAGAGGGAACCACCCATATATGAGGGAGGGAATTCTCCAGTAGCAAGGAGCCAGCGGATGGGCAGGGATTCCCAAACCAGAGGCCCGTGGTTCTGTGACTACCCACCCTGGACACCCTCCTGGACCAACTCCATCGTGTTCACCTGATGACTATGGTCCTCTCTGCTTGTCCTGGGCAGCCAAACAAAGAAGTTTGCCCAGGTGTGTCCAGGTCATTTAAGCTGGCCCAGAGATCCATCTCCATGGAAGATTCCCACCTGACCATAGGCTAAAGGTTTCAGGTGGTCAGCGAAGAGGGGCAGGAAGACACCTGGCAGTTAGTGTCCTTGCTCCACCCTGGGCTGTAGGATTCCCAGTCAGCCCCCACAAAGATGCTGCCCACTGATGGGCAGGAGCATTCCTTCTCCCTCCACTTCACAGAGACTGTAATGGGTTCACAGAAACTAACTGAGTCACTGTACTGCACTTAGGAGGAATTGCCCCTGCTCTCCCATGGAGGTCCCCCACAGTCAAGTCAATATTCTTTCTGGTTTTGCAATCAGTTCAGTCAAGACTCCTTGACCTATTTGTTCCTCCTCTTTCTATCTCAACCATAGCACCTGGATGGTACATTGGAAAGTGAGAAGAATTAGCTCACCAAATGGAACACATGTACCTTTTGAACCATAACCGAGGATTTGTATTAGTTACCAGCTAATTTATATTTACTGCTGTATATTGCAAAATGACATTCTTTTTTTCTCTTTTTAACATTACGAGTACTTCTAAGATGCTTTACCAATAAATTTCACATAGAGTTCAACTGCAGAGGCTGAGGAGTTCCAAGAGTGAGTGCAGGGCAATAGCATTGAGTAATACAACCCTACCAAAAGAAGTGACTATCATTGCACCTACCCATTTCCTTGGCAAGCAAAGCCACTCTTGCACAGATGACAATATGGTACATTAAGAGCAAGCACAGCAAGTTGGATTTGTTTCACAGGAGTCTCGGAACCACAACAGATCACATAGGGTGAAAACAAATGTGACAGTAGCCTCCTCTGGCCTGAGGGCCACTGACACCTTTGTTATCAGGCCCCCAAAATGTTCACCTGGACTGACCCTGGGTGTGTTGACAGCTAGCCCAGGCTCTCACCTTGGAAAATAGCTGAAGTCACAGCCCAGGCTAGCACCAATACGATTAGTGGTCTAAAGCAGGCCAGAACATGTTTGCACATATGTTCCCGGTGACCCGGATTGGATCCACCATGATTTTTGTCCATCATGGAGGGGGAAGAGTGCTGGGCGCAGCGCAGGAGTGGGACTGCCGCACATTTGTGCATCTCCTCGCACCTCGGCCACGTGATCATTTGTTCTGCGGCCCGACCGGGTCTGGATCATGTCCACAGTGGCTTCATGACTCAAGCTGGGCTGGATTGCCGCTGCACCACGGCTGTTTTTACCCATCGATTCAATACAGACTAGAGTTTTTGCTCATCTTGTAAACAGAGTTAAATGATTGTCATTTGGCACAAGTTGACTAATATGACTGTAAAAAGCTAATATAAATATAATACAAACTTTTTTTCCACTACACAAACCTTGTTCAATATAGGCTGCTTCCACATGTCTTAGGGCGTTTATAGACGAGACAAAAAAGGCGGCTGATCCTTTGATCAGCCGCCTTTCTTGCTGCTCGTCTACATGCGTGGCCTGCTTTTTAATCCGCGTCGGAGGGGGCAGGCGATCCTGCCCCCTCCGACGCGGATTCCCGGAGTGCCGGCTTTACGCCGCACTTCCTGGTCCCGTGCGCGAGTGCGCATGCGCAGAAGGGCGCGCATGCGCACTCGCACTCTGCGCCGTGTCTGAACATCAGACACGGCACGCAGAGATGCCGCGGCGGGAAAACCCGGCGTTTAGCGATCCCGCTTGTAAGCGGGATCGTCTATAAACGCCCTTAGAATTTCTGCATGTGTACCTCCAGCATGTCTTATCTCTTATTTTCCAACAGGATTTACACTGTATTCCTCATAGTGCCACCATATTAGTGTTTCTTAATAAATAGACTGATGAGAAGAGAATTGCCATGTCCACTACCCTATGAAAGTTTCTTAGAGATCAGCCAATTCAGTAGTTTCTTCAGATCTCTCTTTTCCAAGTGATAATAAAAACATTTACGACCAAAACAGGGTATATAATACCACCCTGGTCCGGCCTTACCACAGGGTGGCCAGGGGTGACTACCCCAGGACTTACTCTTTCAAGGGGTCCCACAGTGGCCCCTGTTTTCACCAGGGCAGGGTGTTGGACCCCATTCCTTCCCAGTGGGAGCCCAAACACAAAGCTTTAGGGCCTCATGGAGGCTGCCCCCATGGGTGTGGGACCATGGGGGAGGGGTCACCAGGGCCTCCACATTTTATTTTCACCCTGGGCCTCACAAATTCTAAGGCTGGCCCTGATCACAACCAAATCAATGCATTTTCTAATCAATAAATTCCATGCATATATATCTCAGACATTTTATGGAGCAATATGCTGTATAAATAGCAAAAGCAAGCTGAATTTACCTTTGCAGTCCAGTTCATCAGAATTGTCACCACAGTCATTTTTGCCATCACATATTTTATTATTTGAAATACAATGGTGATTATAACAAGGCTTGTAACTGCTCCGACAGCTTCTGTTTTCTGGTAAATTAAATACAAAGAGACACTGTATATAGAAAATGTACACAAAAAATAACTAACCACTTAGATTCAGCAAACATTTCAGAGACATCTTGTTCAGAAGTGCTTAATATCAGTTATAAAAAGCATAGGAACGCATTCAATATTGAAAAGAAAGAAATTGTTAGTTTGAGTAAACATCCCAGAGACATCTCGTTCAGAAGTGCTCAATATCAGTTATAAAAAGCATAGAGGCAAGTGTTCAATATCGAAAAGAAAGAAGTTGATTGATCAGCAGCTAACGGAAAATATTCCAGTACTTCTGTGTAAAGACAAAAGGAACAAAAGAAAACTTTAACTCGTAGCATTTTACATCTTCTGAAAGTAAACTATTGTACATTACAGTTTTAAATGCACTGTTTTTTATAAATGTAGCCATGTTTCTATGAGATGCACAATGACATTATCTGTGCAACAATTGAACTGAATGTGTTAGCTTGGTTTCACTACTCTTGCCAATCATGTTGAAGGAAAATCAAAACAACAGAAAAATATTACTATATGAAGTTCAAAGTTGAGAAAGCAATAAACTCACTGGTATCAAGCTGTACTTGATAAACAATACATCTGTATGCGTTTTCTGAAGCACAAGACTAGCTGAGACATATTATGGAGGAGGGGACCCAATATATACCAAACTCACAATGGAAGAAACCTACATTTCACTTTGGGTTATTTATTTATTTATTTGTTTGTTTGTTTATTTATTCTCAAGCATTTTTAATCCACCTATCCTGCCACAGGCAGCTCTGGGTGGTGCATAAAATTGAACAATTAATAACGTTAAAAACAACTTTTAAAATATACAACAAAGGGAGGTATAAAAAATCCCCAACCACCCACCATCCTTCCGCGGGTGGGTGCGGAGGAGTAGGGGGGCAGGCTGGCGTGGGGGGCAGGTTGGCGTGTGGGCACCGGTGTGGGCACCGGGCTTCTGGATGCAGTGGAATGGAATGACAGCCCCCAGTGACTGGAATGATGGCCCCAGAATCTCGTTGATGGTTCCTGGAATGGGCATGACTGCTTCAGGTACAGTGGAATGAAATGACAGCCTATGGGAGTTGAATGATGTCCCTAGAAATAGTGCATAGTTGGGCACACTTAATTCAATCATGCGATAGGTGGTAGCAGGTACAGGAATGCACACAGGCAGGCAGGCACATATAATACGTTGTGTGTTATTTCCATCTCATTCTGGTAGGTTTGCTGGTGGATGTGGGCACAGATGGGAGTTCTCGCTGGTTCTGGAAGGTGGCAGGCAGCTTGAGCTGGATACACCTCTCCCACTCCACCCCCATCTCTCTCGTTCTAGAGGGGAGCCTCTCTCTCTTCCGCTCTCTCTCTCTGACCATATAGTGCAGGTGACAGCATGGGTGGGATTGTGTCTGTCTCTCCTTCTAGCAGTGGGGAGAATTTCTCTCTCTCTCTCTCTCACCATGAACAGCAGGTTGCTAACTCGTAAAGAAAAGGTGGAATGACAGCGCCCCACAAACAGAATGACGGTCCCATAACCATGAGGGTGGGCTAGAGTGGCAGCTTCTAGATATTGGGACAGCCCTCCCTGCCAGTAACGTAGGCTCCAGAACCCTGACGGTGGGTCCGGGGCTGGAGTGGCAGCTTCTAGATATTGGAAAGCCCTCCCTGCCTGTAATGTAGGCCCCAGAACCCTGATGGCGGGTCCTGGGGCTGGAGTGGCCGCTTCTCTAGACGGTGGAATGACAGTGCCCCACGAGCTGAATGACGGGTCCAGAACCCCGAGGGTGGGTCTGGGGCTAGAGTGGCAGCTTCTAGATATTGGAAAGCCCTCCTTGCCAGTAACATAGGCACCAGAACCCTGACAGTGAGTCCTGGGCTGGAGTAGCTGCTTCTTGGTGCTGTTGAATGATGGCTCTCTTTGAGCGGAATGAGAGCCCCAGAACCCTGATGGTAGGTCCTGGGGCTGGAGTGGCTGTTTCTCAATGCCATGGAATGACGGCCCCAGAACCCCAAGGGTGGGTCCTGGGGATACAGTGGCAGCTTCTGGATATTGGACAGCCCTCCCTGCCAGTAAAGTAGGCCCAAGAACTCTGACGGTGGGTCCTGGGGCTGGAGTGGCTGTTTCTCGATGCCATGGAATGACAGCGCTCCGCGAGAGGAATGATGGCCCCAGAATCCTGAGGGTGGGTCCTAGGGCTAGAGTGGCAGCTTCTGGATATTGGATGGACAGCCCTCCCTGCCAGTAATGTAGGCCCCAGAACCCTGACAGTAGATCCTGGGGCTGGAGTGGCTGTTTCTCGATGCCATGGAATGACAGCGCCCTGTGAGTGGAATGACAGCCCCAGAACCCCGAGGGTGGGTCCTAGGGCTGGAGTGGCAGCTTCTAGATATTGGACAGCCCTCCCTGCCTGTAACACAGGCCCCAGAACCCTGATGGTGGGTCCCGGGGCTGGAGTGGCTGTTTCTTGATGCTGTTGAATGATGGCCCTCTTTGAGAGGAATGACGGCCCCAGAACCTCAAGGGTGGGTCCCTGGGGATAGAGTGGCAGCTTCTAGATATTGGATGGACAGCCCTCCCTGCCAGTAACGTAGGCCCCAGAACCGTGATGGTGGGTCCTGGGGCTGGAGTGGCTGCTTCTTGATGCAGTTGAATTGGATGGACAGCCCTCCCTGCCAGTAACGTAGGCCCCAGAACCCTCACGGCGGGTCCCTGAGGCTAGAGTGGAAGCTTCTAGATATTGGACAGTCCTCCCTGCTAATAACGTAGGCCCCAGAACCCTGACGGTGGGTCCCGGGGCTGGGGTGGCTGCTTCTTGATGCAGTTGAATGATGGCTCTCTTCAAGCGGAATGACGGACCCTAGAACCCTGATGGTGGGTCCTGGGGCTGGAGTGGCTGTTTGTTGACGCAGTTGAAAGACGACTCTCTGTGAGTGGAATGATGGGCCCCAGAACCCTGATGGTGGGTCCTGGGACAAGAGTGGCAGCTTCTGGATGCAGTGGCACAGCAGAGGCAGCATTGACAGCAGCAGCAGACATTGGATTGCCCAGAGGCAGCATTGGCAGCAGGAGCAGACATTGGATTGCCCAGGCACAGAACCCGTGGAACAGCAGTGATGTCATTGGGAGGATTTGCCTGTGCGCTGCACCCATGGAGCCGAGCCAGGATGGTAGGATTTGCCAGGGAAGAGCTCCCATACAGCAGCAGATGGCAGCAGCAGGATTGCACAGGCACATTTGGATTGGCCAGAGCAGAGTGCCCACGGACCAGCAGACAGCAACAGTGGGATTACCAGACCAGTGGGACACATCACCCAGGATTGACAAGGCGGGCAGACAGGCACCTTGGCATGAGAGGCAGGCAGGTGGGCTGAGGCAGGCTTTGAGCTAGGCAACCTGGGTGGGCAGACAGGCAGTGTGGCCTGAGAGGAAGGCAGGCAGGCTGGGGCAGGCTTTGAGCTAGGTAACCTGGATGGGCAGACAGGCAGCATGGCATGAGAGGCAGGCAGGTGGGCTGGGGCAGGCTCTGAGCTAGGCAACCTGGGTGGGCAGACAAGCAGCATGGCATGAGAGGCAGGCAGGCAGGCAGGCTGGGGCAGGGTTTCAGTTAGGCAGGGCACTCAGGATAGGCTGGTGAAGACTGTGCAGCATGAGAGAGAAAGAGAGAGAGAGAGAGTCAGATAGGCAAGCCGAGATCGTCTAGCAAGAGGCCGGCTGGCAGGCTTACAGTTTACCAATGCCACCCTGCGTCATGAGGCCAGTCAGATAAGGTGGCCAAGGCCATCTAGTATGAGGGAGAGAGGAGGGGCAGGCATTGGGAGGGAGGGACAGCACCTCAGCACAGCAGCAGTAGCCCAGATTGAGGAGGAACCCTGTTCCAAAACTGCTCCTGACATGGGATGGCGTGTGCCACTGCACCATCAATCCATGTACAGGGGCAGCTCGGGAAATCCCAGCAGCGGAAGGTTCACCTTGATGAACAACTGCTCCACTAACTTGGCAACCAGTCTCAGACGGTGCGGGGAGAAAATGTCCCCCGCCAGGGAGAACACCCACTCACTGGGGACACTGGTTGGTGGGCAGGACAATATACCCGTGGCCACTTTGGACAGGGCCAGCCATACGTTGGCTTTGCTGGCCCAGTAGGCCAAGGGATTGCTGCTGGGATCGATGCATGGCTCCTCCTCCAGGTAGGTCTCCACTGCTGCTGAGGCGCCATTGTACTCCCTCTGGTAGCTCTCACTGGGCACCACCTCCATCACTTCCCTCAGCCACGCTGCTTGCCCTATTGTGCACAGCCCCATGCTCCCCAGAGTGGCCTGCACATAAGAGAAGCTCCTGCTGCTACTGGCAATAGGGATGCAGTTGCTGCTCCTCCTGCTGCTGGTGCTGCTACCGCTAGGGCTGGGGACAGGGATAGACCCCGCTGGCTGAAATGGCTTCCCCCACTCCCACCATCCCCAGGGGCGTCCTGCTGCATAGCCCACTCTGCCTGCCAGACCCTCTGCAACAGCTCACCCTTCCAGTGGCCATAGAGCGGTGTCTGGCGTGCCACACTGCCCTTGATCCTGGGGTCCAGCATTGTTGCCAAGACATATTCTGCCCACCGCAGGAGCGCATCAAACCGCGCCTTCAGCCCTGCCTTCAGATGCCGCACCAGGTCAACCGCCTCATCGGCCAGCTCCCTGCCCTCAGGGCCACACTCCTGCCCCTGGAGAATCTCATCCAGCCTCCTGATGAGACTCTGGACCAGAGGGGTCACCTGGCTGATGGTGGTGGTGGAGCTGCTCATGATCTCTGTCACGGCCAGGAACGGTCTGAGTATGAAGACCGTGTGAGCCAGGACCTCCCATTCTGCCCCATCGTACCCTGGAGGTGCCCTGCTGTCCATCACCAGTTGAACCTGATGCAAGGCGGCTTTCTGCTTGAGAAGCCGCTCGAGCATCAGGAAGGTGGAATTCCACTGTGTGGAGACGTCCTGGATCAGCTGGTGCACTGGGGAGCCTTGCTCTGCCTGCTTGGCCCAGAGGAGCTCTCTGTCCTTCACGTTCCGGTTAAAAAACCCAGCCAGCTTCCTCCCCCACTCGATCAGGGAGCTAAGGATGCCTGCCTCAATCCCCTTCTCCCCCAATCCCAGAGCGTCCTTGACTACAAGATGAAGGGTGTGTGCGGCGCAAGGGATGCTGGTGAAACCTCCATCACAGACGACCTTCAATATATTGGCCGTGTTGTCCATCACCACACACCCCTTGGTGAAGGACACGCCTAGCGTGACTCACTCCCTCACCATGGAGGTCAGGGCTGCCTCTATGTTCTGGGACATGTGGGGGCCATCCATTACTTCTGCCTGAACCAGGGCCCACCTGTACCCTGCTTCGGGACCCCTCCTGCCACTGGCAAAAGCTGCCTCTGGGTCCTGCCACCAGTGAGCTGTCACAGCCAGGTAGGCATGCTGCGCATTTCTACTGAACCACAGGTTGGTGGTGAAGTGTATAGTGGCACCCCCAGCCCCTGATAGCTGCTCCCTCACCCACTCCTTCAAAGCTCTGTACAGGTCTGGCACCACCTGACGACTCAGGGTGGTGTGCGATGACAGCAGAAACTGGGGGGCCAGGAACTCAATCATCTGCCTAAAGCCCATGTCCTGTACCATGGAGAAGCGCTGCCCATCGAGCACAATCATTTCATCCAACAGGTGCATGTCTTTAGCTTGAAAGCCACGCTGCCCTCCAGCTGCTGATGGTCTTGGCAGTTGCCCTCACCCCAGCTCCTCCATAGTGAACTGATGCTGCTGGCGAGGCTCCTGCTGCTGTTCTTCCCCCCTAGCAGGAATACTAGTGCTCCTGCTGCTAGAGGCAGTTGTTGGTGCAGGACGCTTGCTTGCTGAAGGAGGCGGATGACTGGCTGGCATGGCAGCTGCAGTCGGGAACCCGCTGGCATCCACTGCCCCTGACTGTCCTCTTAGTAGCAGAGCACTGTGGCATGGCTTGAGGTGCCTCGCCATGGCAGTTGTCCCAAGGTTGGTGAGCACCTGCCCACGCTTCACCACCTTATTACACACAATGCACAGCACCTCCCTCAGATCATCCGCCTGAACCAGCTTGAAATGTGCCCAGACAGAGGATTTTTTGCCCCCTCCTGCCTTCTGGTCCACACCAGGTGATGCACCGCTGCCAGCGCTGCTGGGAGGGGCAGAACTTGGTGGCAACACAGCTCTGGAAGGAGGGACAGCCATCGCCTCATCTCCAGACATCTCAGCGGGACTAGTGTCTTCTTCTGCCTCACTGTCCCCGATCATGGTGATGTCCCGCGAAGGGGAGTACTGGGACCCTGAGACTTGACTGCCCGCCATGCTGCTGCCAGTCTCCCTGTGCCTCCTATAGCTGCTGCTACTCCTCTCCCTGCTGCCATTGCCCAGGGATCAGGTCCTGCCTCTAGCAGCCTCTAGCAGCCACCAGCCCTGGACTGCTGGGGATCGCCTCAACAATGGAGGACATTGGTGGCCCTGGAGGAACATCAGAAGCACCTGCTCCAGCAGCAGAGACAGCCACAGCCTCATGTACTGCAAGGCCTTCCAGTGCCCTGCATGGCAGTGGAGGACACTGGCAGGAGGCACCGCTGAACCATCCCCAGACTAGTGCCAGTGCCACTGCTGGGAGACTCTGAAGCCTGTCTCCCAAAATCAGGCCTGCGAAGCTTGGGGCATGGTGATGTGCTCTGGCTGCTGCTGCATGCTACCACTCCTCTGGCACGGCCCCTACCACTGCCACGTGCCCCATTGCCCACCTTACGGGCAAAAGACCGGTCTCTCCTACTTCCCTTTTCCATATCTTCCAACTCAAAGAACGCACACAAAGATTTTATGTATATTTTAATTCAAATTTTTGATCGATCGATCGATCGATCGATCGATCAATCGACCGACCTACCTACCTACCTACACAGGGATGGGGGGCGGGGGGGGGGGGG
>QEPC01006430.1:6798441-6814603 GCA_003113815.1 Sphenodon punctatus | reverse complement strand
TCCAGGGTAAGCTCCCTCAGGACCTCCTGGAACCGCTGGGGTTCCATCAGCCTCCGAGGGCGGACCATCCTAACTGGTCCCTTCCCCTTCTGGAGGGGGCGCGCTAAAAGACCGGCATATGTAACTAAATACAGTTTGCTGTTTGAATATGGATCCAGATTTGGCAATATTTGACTTATTTTAAAATTGTGTACTTTAGTCAAGAGTATGTACAGAATAAATGTATATGACTAGATAGCAAAACCACACAAAATATAACATGCAAATACTGTATAACCAAATTAAGTAAATCAACCTATAGTGGTTGAAAACACTTACCACAATAGAATAACTTTTCATCAGACTTGTCCTTGCAATGAGCAATACCATCACAGGTCAATTGGTATTCAATGCATTCACCATTTCCACATTCAAATTCAGAGTAAATATTGCATGAGGAGTTTTTAGCTTAAGAAAATACAAAACACACAAATGTTAAAAAAACCCAAACTTTTCATAGTTTTGTTACACAAAATATTGAACACATTACAGCGATTAACTAGAGCTGAAAAGGATACCCAAAGTGAATACTGTATTTTATTAATTTGGTTTACTCAGATTTGTTTTAGCAATACAGATATGAAACACTATTCACTTACATATTTTGTTTGCTGTTTAGAATCTCCATTTTGTATTTTGATGATTAGTATTTCAGTCACTTTGGTATTTTGTATTTGGTACCATCCACTCTGGTAGTAGCATTTGGTGGGTTTTTTAAAACATTTTTTTAATGTGAATGTGATTTCTACACTTAGACCAATCATACTATTTTTAAAATTATTTTTTAGAAAAAAAAGAAACAAAAAGAAAAATCAAATAGTTCTATGAAGTACTGAACCAAAATACTGGAGTGACAAAAATTCCAAATCTGAAATATCAAAATACCAAAGTTATTGAAATTTCAAAGCAAAGGAAACAAAGTATCAGTTTAACAGCAGAGACTTTGGGTAAAAACAGACATGACGCTAACCACCCTTTAACAACCATTGGTGGTCATTTATGCATGTTTCAGGACTGCATAGGGCACCAATGCAGCCCTGTAACATGCATAAATAACCACCAAGGGTTGTTAAAGGGTGGTTAACGTAATGTCTGTTTTCACCCAAAGTGTAATTTAAGACGTTATGAGATCACAGTCAACCACAGTGAACCACACTCAATCCCTCAGCACGGCCAATGAGCCCTGGACGTCTGTTCAGCGGCATCCAGATGTTCACCACAGTCAATCACCAGTAGGGGCCAAGGCCAACCACAGTTCTGGGCCTTGGGACAGGACCACCTCCAGAAGCATGGGGTGATTTCAGATGTTACGGGGCCTGTTGGCCCCGTACCGAAATCACTGAATTCCTTCCCCGCCGGGATCACCCTGTCACGCCGCAACAGACGTGCCAGGGGGATCCCGGCGGGGAATTGGGGAGAGGGCGGGGCCACGCGGTGCAACGTGCGGCCGCACGGCCTGCCCCCTCCACGCTCCCCGCCCTCTGGCGAGACGGGCGGGCGGCGGGGCCAATGCGGCCGCCGCGTCGGGCCGGATTCGCCACGGCCCAGGGTCCCGCCGGTGATCCCGCGCCGTGGCGCTCGGCCAGACGAGACGCCGGGGTTCACCCCGGCATGGGATTGCATTTGACACGCGGCGGCCTCCGGTCCCGCCACTTCGGCCACTCACGTGTTGAATGCAATCCCATGCCGTGGTAACATCTGGGGGGAAACATCCGTTTCCCCCACCAGACGTTACGCGATCACAGCCACCACGCGGAATTGAGCGTGGTTCACTGTGATATCGTAACGTCTGAAATCACCCATGGTCAGTGCAATCCCCACCAGGAAACGGCCAAAAGTAATGTCTGAACAGCAACCACCAGGCGTGATCACTGAAAACGATCACACGTTGTGGCAAATGCAAGCAGCGCCGCTGCCAGGCAACGGCCAACAAACAGAGCAAGGAGGGATACACGTTGAACAGGAGGGGGGACTTCACCTGGATCGTGGCACTTGTTACTGCCTGCAAGTGCCGGCTCCATGCTGAGGAGCTGGGCCTCCATCCCTTTCCGGATGGGCACATTCTGGAGTTGAGGGGGTTGCTGGTGTCATGGTCTGCTGCTGAGATGGTGTCTGCTCTCTCTGTCTGTGCCTTGTCAGGCTTCCAGACCTGTCTGGCGGAAGACGACCCTGCCCTGGTTGTGTCCTACTTCTGCTGAATCCTAGGGGCCCGTGGCCACCAGCGTTCCCGTGGGGTGTCATATTACCACCAGTTGGAGCTTGGACAGCTGTTGTGGCCCCCTGCAGCTGACTATGCCTTGCCCGATCCCACTGGACCCGAGCTGCTAGTGCTGTCCAAGGTGTGGTCCCATGCTGATTTCAGATGGGGCTCACTGGTCCCGATCCTTTTGAGGCCTACTATCTTGCTGCCCACCACATGGCATGGATGGGCTATCACCTGGGCATATTGCAATGGCCTCACTATGTTAATCTGTTGGGCCACCTCATCCCACCCTCCTTCGTAACTCTGTGCAGCTGGTTGTAGGTCCCCCCTGGGTCATCTGTGTCCTGCCTATTGCCTCTGTCGAGTGCTCCCTGCACCTCCCTGGCCCTTCTGTTCTGTGAGCCGTTACATCATTCCTGTTGTGGACCCGCTGCTATCCTGGTTCCATCTGCACCCCCTGTTCCGCTCGGTTGTGCTGGTTCGCCTGCACCCCCGGGCCATCTGTGTGGCACCGCTGTACCATCTGTACCCGTGGGGTTCGTTTCCATGACCCGCCCGCCGGTCAGCTGTTTGTTGCTATCCGACACCTGTACTGGGGATCCCTGTGGACCTTTGCGCCCCTTGCTCAGCCGGCTCCCAGCCACTGTCCGTGCTCAGCCCCCACCCGTGATGCCTCCATGACTGTTTATGACTGGGGTTCCCTTGCTTGCGCCACCCGGTGTTCCCTTGTTGGGTGTGGCACCATCAGCTGTCCACGACTTGGGGCTCACTTCCCTCGCTGGCTGTGCATTACCATCTGAGACCGGTTGTCTTGATGTTGGTGCCTGCCTCTATCCTCCCCAATGTCTTCCTCGAATTGGTGGGTCTTCCCCTGTGACCTTGCTCTGTCACCGTAGGGACCCTGTCTGTTCAGTGGCCTGTGTTGCTGTTGGGGGCCTCGTGCTGCCTCTGATGTCCCTGGGGTTTTGGGTGCCTGCTCCCATGTCCCGCTCTGTTCTGGCCCCGTCCTCCTCCTGTTTTGTTGCCCCTTGTTGACCTCACACACACCCCATGTCCTTGCCGCTGTCTGTTGGGCTGCCCAGTGTGATGTTCCCCATCCCCCCTTGTGTGCCCCTGTGTGTCCCCCCCTTGTTCCCCTTCCCTTTTGCCTGTGCTTGTCCTTGCCAGTGTGCGTGTGGTTTGTGTTCGGCTCTGGCCATGGCTTCCTTCTGCTTCCGTCATGTCTGTTTGGGGCCTGTCAGAACCACGGGTGGGGGTTAGGTGGCTTTCCACAGCTGAGGATTCATTGTGGCGACCTGGGAGCACGTAACGTCTGAAATTACCCAAAGACAAATTTAGATATTAGTCTGTAGGACTGAACATGCAAATTATATTTGTGAGTGCAAGTCATTAATTTCAATAATACTAAGAATGAAATTATCCCCTCCTGGTTTTCTGGACATTGAATAGAAAACCACACATATTTTCTGCTACCAGTCCTTCAGACCTGTATTTGCTTGAACACCCAACAAATGCTGGCAGTGGTCAGTTGTATTCATCTGTGATTTTTGGAAGCTGATAGAAAAGGAAAATGAATGAAGTAGGAAAGCAGTACATTCTATAGCACTGCCCAGACTGTTAATATTAGTTCTCAGTGATAAATACATGATTACCACTCCCCAGTATATTAGACTGCAAATGCTGGGAAGCAGGAAAATTCAAATTCTACATTGTAATGAGAGACCTGACACCTATTAAAACTACAGAGACCAAAAAGAAAGGGAGGAAGAGTAACAGATGGGTAAGGCAATTTTTGCTGGGAATTGTCTGGACCTTTGAGAAAGGGTAGCACCAGGTAGAGAGTAGGTGCTAAAAAGGGGGCAGGTGCTGGTGTAGTATGGAACAGTAGTAATGGTAGGAAGCATAGACCACAATCCAAAGTGCATGTATACAGACACAAGTTGCCCATATGTGTGCATACGGGGTAGTCCTGGCAAAGTCTCCCACCTCCCAACCACGCTGCCACCCGCATCAGCCACTGCAGCTCTGTCTCTCCCTCTCTCTGGGTGGCAGTGCAGTCTGGACGCAGGTCTCAAGTCTCAAAATCCAGCCCTGACATTCAGAAGAAAAAATGCCAAAGGATCTGGCTGATGAAGTTTTTATCCCCACGTCCACATGTGGAGATATGCATAAAATTCTCAGCCATCAGATTCTGCGCTGGGAGTTTCCCCAGGCCAGGTAACAAGGGCAAGCACCAAAAGGTCCTTTTTACATGAGACGCCCCCACCCAATACACATGTGGGTGCCTGCATAGGGGAGTCTAATGTAAACATCATCATGGGTTTGTGGGGGTGTGTGCATGCTCCTATGTAACACCAATTTCCACCTATCCCCCACGCATGGAGCAACTGGTGACAACAGCAGTTGCTCTGTGCGTGGGGGATAAGTGGAGATGGGTGTGCGCCCATATAACTCCTAGCCACGCACCACACACACACCCATCCCCACACACCCACCATGACCCGTGTGAAAAGGGCCTAAGTCTGTATATCCTCACTACAAGGTACTGTGGGGAACATTGCTGAGATCCTGGAATGGACTAGCAAAGATTGTGGAGCAAATGAAGATGTTGTTGGACCCAATAATAAGTACAGGTTCCCAGCCTGATCATTTCCACTTCTTTCTCTCCATGTGAATCCAGAGAGGACTCCTGAAGGAGTTAGGAGTTCTTACTGGAGAATGCCTTGTATGACCATTCTCTCTGAATGATCATTCACACTTATCCTATTTAAATGGATGAGGTGAATTCCATGTGGTTGTCTCACACATCTCGAAAAGATAGAGAGATATGCTGTATAGATGCTACAGTGGTAACAAGTATTGTCAAGGTCCCATGAATTCTGTACATTACAATCTGATTGTGAAGCACTGTGAGCTAACCAATTTCTCCACCATGAGAACATGCTGTTAGCATTGTTGGCTGCCAGCATATTTATTTATTTATTTATTTTAAAAACTTGCAATCTCACCCATCCTGCCACAGGCAGCTCTGGGTGGCTTACAGTAAAACAAAATAAAACAACATTATCAAAGCTAAAACAACACATAAAAGGGAGGATTAAAATATCTGGGACAAAGGGGTTTCCTGTCACTGCTAGCAGGAGACTCCTGGCAGATGTTCTCTGGCTTTCTTACGATCTATGATGTCCCAAACTGATAGAACAGGATGTTGAGAAACTCATTTGAATTTTAAAAATTGTGCCAAAGTCACTTGACCACGGCATAGCCTGTGCTTGAATGACTATGTCGTGACTGTTGCTTTCTTTGCTGCTGCCATAGAATCTCCAAAGTGCTGTCCAGTGGAGCTCTTCCACATGGTGAATTGCTTATTAAATCTTGGCTGTCTCCACCTGGAGTTAGAGTCACTAGCTCCCCGCTGTGACGAGTTTACCACCTACATTGCAGATAAAGTTGCTTGTATATGGCTCGACTTGGATGCTTCTACTTTGAGTGCAGAGTCAGAGTTTGGGGTTGAGGAGGCCTGGTCTTGTCCGATTTGCTTGGATCCGTTTCAGTTGGTCTTGCCCACCAATGCAGTAGTGGAGTGACTGGTTGTGAATCAGATCCATGCCCTTCCTGCTGAAGAAAGCTAGGTGGGAGACATTGGGGGTGTTACTGGCAATATCTCCCTTCGGGAGGGCAGGGTGGTTGATGGCCTGAAAACTACGGCCGGCCAGCCCCTGCTCAAGAAACCATCACTTGATGCTGACTCCTCAGCTAGCTACTGTATTTTCTCTAACCTTCCCTTTTAAAAGAAGGCTATTGAAAGGGTGGCTGTCTCACAGTTCCAAGCACATCTTGACACTATTGGATTCCTGAACCCTTGTAAATTGGGTTTTCGTCTTCAGCATGCACCGAGACTGTGCTTGTGGCCTTAGTTGACTATCCCCGTTTGAAAATCTACAGAGGAAATTGTACCCTTTTGATTTTGTTTGATCTTCCAGCAGCCTTTGATTCAGTTGATCATGGGGGTGTTATTGACATGACTGCAGTACTTGGTGGGGGGAGGCGGGACTGCTCTTGAGTGGTTCTGCTTATTCCTGGATGGAAGAACCCAGAGGGCGGTGGCCAGGAGTGCCTTTCACCAACTTTGTCTGGTGAGAAGGCTGCAACCTTTTTGCCAGACTCAGATTTGGCGAGTCATCCATACCTTTGTAAGCTTGAGGCTAGACTACTGCAATGCACTCTACATGGGGCTGCCCTTGTTTACTGTTTAAAAGCTACAACTGATGCAAATCGCGGCTGCCCATTTTTTGTCAGGGATCGGTTGCTAGGAACACATTACACCAGTGCTCCAGAGTCTTCACTGGCTGCCAATTGCTTTCTGGGCACAATTCAAGGTGCTGGTTTTGACCTATACAATCTTAAATAAGTTGGGCCCCAGGTATTTGAAGGAGCACTTCTCTTTGTTTTTGTTCCATCATGGCCTCTGAGTTCAGTGGAGGGTGCCCTCCTGCAAATACCAACTTCCCATGGTTTGTATAACAAGGGCACGCAGAGAGAGGGGTTCTCAGTGGCAGTCCCACAATTATGGAACTCCCTCCCCTTGGAGGTCTGCCTAAGTATGAGTCTACTCATCTTTTGGAAGAAATGTAAGACCTCCTTATTTGAACACACTGAGATAGTGTTGGGTGAAGGGATGAGATAGATAGATAGATATGTTTTTATATTGTTTTCTTTATATACCACCCTGAGCCTCTGTGGGAAAGGCAGGGTAAAAAAAAATTGAATGAACAAACAAACAAACAAGTCCCTAAACATCTAGATGCAAAAACCAAAACACACACACTACAGGATTTGAGAATGGCATCACTATTTCTGTAGAGAGTACAGGCTTTGCAGAGTCCAAGATGTGCAAGAAAACTTTCCCCTTTGATGAATAGGGCTCAGGGAACAAAGTTGACTGATGGCATCATGTAAAAGTAATTTTATTGTTGAGTGTTTACAAGACGCTGAAGGAGAAAGGAAGCTGGGCTCTGTCTCACACACAAGCCAGAGGGAACTGCTGGACTGGGGGAAGCTGCAAAGTGATAGGGGCACTTTCCTGGAACATCACGGGACTATCTAATAGACTAGGAGACAAGGATTTTGGTAACTCCATATAGACGGTGCCGCCAAAGGACGGGCCGTTAGCGTGCGGAAGCAATGGAAGCAGCCACCTTTCCATCTTTATCCTGACTGCTCGGGTTTTGGATGCACAGGAGGAGTCAGAAGAGGGCTGACTGAGTGAAAGAGTTGGGACCATTTTGAATACTGCTCCCTCATCTGGTGTGCTTGGCCTCCTCTTCTGTTTTAATTTTTTCCTTAATTTTTATTTATTTTAATCTTTTTTGGACATTTGCAAATGTCCTTTGGGTTTTGGAACCTACATGTTATATATACTTTTAACTGTTCGTCAGAGACCATTTAAGCCAGAGTGAGGGGTACCAGGTGTGTGGGGCTCTTGGTTTTGTTTTTTCTGTTAAGCAGCTACTGATGCTTGTATAAGAGTCAATTGTAACTATTGGCAATTATGTGTACTAACCAGAACTAGGTCCCCAGGACAATTGGCTTTTGGCTTCCTATAAAACTTATTTCTGTGGCTTATCTTGAATATGAGTGTGAAGTAACTAAAAGTCCCCAAAGGTTCATCTTATACAGGCATACTGTCGGATTTTGATATCTTCCAGAGAGGAGTTTCTATATTTAGGATTAGCTTTATTAAGCCAAACATATGGAACTGCGATCTAGAGCTATTTGTCCCTCTATTCCTCCCTCATAAATCCAGAGTAGGGACATCTTGAAAGACTCATGCCCTCTCACACAGGCTAAGCTCACTCAGTTCTTTAGGCAAGTAGAACAAGAGAGAATGCAACAAAATGATAATATGGAATTGGGCTCCAAACCTGAATATCAACCTTTCCTGAATATTTGGAAAGGGCTCCAAACCTGACATAGAACAAAAAAGAATCAACCAAATATTCAAGAAATATTCAAGAAAGGAAAGGATATTCAAGAAAGGGGAGGGGCTATGCAGATAACACCCGCCTTTAGAATTTGGCCAGAAGATACTAGGGAGACATGGGCTCCTGCTCTGACCTTTAATTTCAAAGAAAAAGGCCGTTCAACTGCCTTTTAGGGGGTTCCAATCTATGCCCCTACAGACTAATACATCTAATTAAGTCGCTTATGAATTTGAATTTGGCCCAGGAGGACTTTCCTTCCTTCCGCCCACTCTGCAATAGGCATCAGGTTTTATGCTGGGAAGTTACTTTCTCCCATATAAGGACTGCAGAACTGATATGGGGAGCTCGCACAACTTTAAAACCCTCAGGGATTTTTATCCAGAGAGTAGAAAACACTCTTGCTAAGGCCATATTATGTGGCAGTGGGGTTTATGGGGAAGAAAACAAGCTTATGAATCTGATTGAAGAAGATCTGAGAGTTAGGCACTTAGAGAAGGAAAATATATTGAAGACCTCTATAATTTTGTCCCCAGAGAATGTTTCAAAAATACAGGATGTAGCTGACGTGTGGGTAGTTAAAGGTGTGACAGGGCAGCCAGAGGAATGGGACACGCTATGGACTTGTTTAAATGAGAGAGAGAGTAGACCCCCTAGAAAGTCTGGGGTAAGAACTGTAGACGTTCCCTATGTGGGACCCATGGATCTAGTAGATTGACTAGAGCTAGAAGACTGCGCCTCAGTTTCATTAATACCATGGAACGTAGAAGGATTAAATGGTAAGCTGAAAGATAGGGACTGGCTTGAGTACCTAATAAGACATCAAATCACATGTCTCCAAGAAACTTGGCTGGGTAAGGATGAGGATAGTTTCCTGGATGTGTTAGGGTACCAGTTGTTCATAATGCCTAGAAATTGGATAAAGAATAGGGGTAGGTACTCAGGGGGAATTGCAACCTTGTTCTCACCAAAGTTGTAGGACTCTTTTAAGATCTTGCCCACCTCTATTGACGATGTACTGGCTGTGGTCTGGTGCAATATGCAAGATAAAGTGTTTGTGATCCTGAACACTTATGTTCCACCCAAATCCTCCCCATTCTACAATGGGGATATTTGGAAACAACTCGATGACTTTCTGGAACAGATTGAGACTAGGTACCCAGTAGCTAGTCTTATTTAGGTGGGAGACTTAAATGCAAGGGTAGGTACCCAAGAGGCCATATTCTATGATGAACTACAGCTAGAGGTAGCGGAAGTACCATCTAGAGTATCTAAAGATTCGAACTAAATGAAGCAGGAGAGCCACTGATAGAACTTTTGGTTAGTCATAACCTTATAATTTACAACGACCATACTGAAGGCGATCTATTTGGTGACTTCACTTATAATCGACAATGGGAGCTAGTGTCATACATTTTCTTATTATTTCCATTTTTGGTCTCTCTGTTGTTGCCAACTTCAAGGTTGGTACAAGACCAGAGAGTTTGCAACATCCTTTAGAGGTAGATATAGTGAGGGAATTGCCTCCATATACCCAGAGAAGTCTGTCTCTGCTATATCCAGCTAGGTTTCCCAGGATCCAGAAACTTAAGTGGTCACCAGAAATCCATATGAAAGTAGCAAAGGTGTTATTTAGCCCTGATTTAGTTGCCCTAAGAGAGGAAATAATTGAAAACGAGTCGGATGAAACTGCCTTAAAGAAATACAAGGAAATGATGACAGTTTTGGAGGCAGTTGTTACTGAAGTCATCTATAAGGTTAGACCGCGTGAGACTCATTTCTCATCTAGATAGTACGATGAGGAGTGTAGGCAAGCAAAGTGCCATCTTTGTTGCCTTAGGAAAACCTGGAAAACATACACATTTCGCAATATGTGGGAAGAATTTATTCAGGCGAAAAGGTTATATAGAAAGGTATTGATAGACAAGAAGGACAGCTATCAAAATAAAGTATGGGCAGATCTCCAGATAGCAGCTATAATGCAGGATTCTTTGAAATTTTGGAAGCTCATAAATGGAGCTTTAAAAAATAGAGGGCCTTATACAGCACCCCATATCAACGAGGAAGAATTGGTACATTATTATGAAAAGATTTCTGCAAGCAACTCTAATATACAAAATGAGGTTGATGACTCCTATTTACCTGTCAACACTGCTGATGACACACCCTTCCCATCATTGTCCATCTCAACAGATCAGATTCTGACACATTTCAGCTCTGAAAAAAGGGAAGGCGTTTGGGATGGACCATATGCCTCCGGAAATATTTAAAGAATTTGCTGGCTGGTGGGCACCTATTTTAGCTAAATTATTTTCATTTTTTAGTACCTCTAAACTCTTTCCCGAGACATGAAATACCTCTGTTATAGTTCCCATCTATAAGCGTGGATGTAAATATGACCCTTCCTACTATAGACCCATAAGCCTTCTATCAATCGCTAGCAAAATTTATACCATATATTGGGACTCTTACTCGAGTGGACTAATGAGAACCATGAAGAACAAGCTGGTTTTAGACAAGGTCGATCTGTGCTAGAGCACTGTTTTGTATTATCACACTTAATAGATAAATACACATCAGTTAGGGGCGGTAGGCTTTTTGTGGCCTTTATAGATTTTTCAGAAGCATCTGATGCAGTGGACCGACCCATTTTGTGGTCTAAATTAGCCAAGATGGGCATTAACCGGGACTTTCTGGAATTGATAATTAAGATACATACTCAAGCACAGATAAGATTGGATTATGCTGGCCATCTTTCTAGCCCATTCTTTATCCAGACACGTGTGCGGCAAGGTTGCCTGCTAGCTCCTGTACTTTTTAACCTTTTCATCAATGATTTAATTGATAGGATTTCCAGATCGTATTGTAAAGCAGCTGCTTTACAAATATATGGTAGAGCTGTGGCATGTCTATTATATGCAGATGACATGCTTCTTTTGTCTCAAACAAAGAAAGGTCTACAGAGCAGCCTTCATCAACTATATGAATATTACACTGAAAATAAAATGGTGGTGAAACCTTTTAAATCTCAGGTTATCTGTTTTGGCAGTTCCCAGATGAGGTGTGTCTGGAAACTTGGTGAAAACGTGTTGCCCCAGGTTTCAAGATATACCTACCTGGGACTGATTTTTACAAGTAGAGCTACCTGGACCAAACATGTTAAAATGCTAATTACAAAAGCCACTGGCACAATGGCAGCTATTTTAAACTTTGATAGGTCATCAAGGTGTGTGCAAATTAAGCCAGCCAAGGTATTGGCCCAACTTACCTATGGAGCAGAAGTTTCTTTATTGCACTCCGTTAAAAGCTTGGAAAACGTGCAGAACAAGTTTATTAGGGGAGTCTTGGGTGTTCCAAAATGCACACCCATAGTAATTCTGCATTCCAAAACAGGGATGCTCCCTGTCTGTGCAACTGCACTCTCCAAGGCTTTATGTTACTGGAATAAGATTCGTTGTCTCGAGGCAACAAGACTCCCGTACTCGTGTTGGAAGGAGCAGCTTGCACACGAAGGAAGCAGAAAATATAAATGGCGGCAATAGGTTTCAAGATCTCTGAACACATTAGGACTCTCACAAGAATTCTGTGCCAATATAAATGTCTCACAGCTGGATATAATGCTAAAAGAGAGGATATGTGACATGAATGCACAGGAGGAGATTGCAAAACTGGATCAGATAAAAATAGCTTCCTGGTATCCTAGTGAAAACGGTTTTTCTGCTAGGATCACATTTGTCCCTTCTAACAGATCATAAAATATGTAGAATGATGACACTTGTTCGAACTCAGTTGTTCGATTCAGCGGTAAAGCAGGGTCGCATAGAAAAAGTTGTGATGGAGGATAGACACTGCCCTTGCTCTGATCAAACCGAGACCCTAGAGCATGTGATATATGACTGCCCTTTGTATGAAGATCTAAGATTGGTGTGGCTTGTCCTGCTTTTCCCCAAGGGAAATCTACCACCCATACCTCAAGGCATATCCATAATGCTGACTTTCAATAGGGTAGACAACCTTAAAGCTTTGACTTTATATTTTCTTCTTGCACAGCGGCGAAGAAATTTCTTAAAGCAGCCTTCCAGCTCCGGATTTGAATAAACTAAATTTAGCAAATGGCTGAGGAAGAATAGGGAATGATGTTGATTATCTTGGGCAATTTTTTCTGAAGAATTCTCTGCCTTACTTAGAATACTTTTCTATTATCGCAGAATCTGGAGGTAGTTTTTGAACTGTGAACCAGGGTTCCTATGGTTTTGTTTAGATGGGCATCTTATCCCATATGTAATTTCATGTGTATATATTTAAATGTGCAAAGCAGCTACTTCAGCAAAGGGAAGATTGATATCGTCAAAAACTGACTGTCTATCTAACTCGTTCTGCATGGTTGAATAAATCATGCCCTGCAGTGGCTCTGAGAATGCAAGCAATCCTGGTGAACTCTACCTGCTGGATCGGTCACGAGTGTTCTAATGGCTAAATAATTTTTTGGGACTTAGTACATGGAAATTTTGGAACCCAGTGCTATTTGTTAGGGATGGGCGAACAGAACGCGGTTCGGATGTTCGGTCGTTCGGTTCGCAACCCGAGTTCGGGTTCGATGGTTCAGTTCAGCCAAGTTCAATTTGGCCGAACTTGGCCAAACATTCAAAAATAGCGCTATCGAAACCAAAATGAAACCGAAACCTAATTTTTGGCCCTGAAAAGATGTTTTTACCGCCCTGAACTCATCCGAACATGACCGAACTGTTCAGTCATTCGAGAGTTCGGTTCAGATGTCTGAACAGGCCAAGTTCGGTTCGAACGCCGAACATCTGAACCGCGTTTGCCCATCCCTACTATTTGTGCTAGGTTATGGTTTTGACTATATTTCAGCGTATAAACTTTTATATATCTTGTTTTATTTCAATTTACAAATTTTACAAATGTGTGGTATTCCCCAAATGTATTCCTACTTGTTTGTTTTGTCTGTTGGCCATGGCGAAAGCCCGAGCCCAATAAACTCTACAGTAACTCTACAGTATTTATTTATTTAGATTTCTATCCTGCCGTGCCCCCAAAGAGGCTCACAAAACACATAAAACATATATAAAAACATATAAAGAATAAAATATTTAAAAATACAAAACAAAACCCCACAAAACCCCCAACTCACCCACAAAACCCACCCAGTAATGCCTCCCCTCCCAACATCTAAACTCCCCACACAGCCCTACACCAAGCACATCCCATCCCCTATCCCTGCCTGCCAAATCCCTTCTACAAACAAGAAAGCCTTTCACCACCTCGGGAAGACGCTCAGGCTCACATGAACCTCTGGGTGAAAGGACTTCCATAGAATTTGGCCAGCTACTGAGAATGCCTCCCTGCGAGCCTTTGTCATACGAACAGGCTAACCTATGGTACCCACAGGGGTACGTGCCGGCCAATCACACAAACCACAATGGGGCATGGAAGGACATGAGGTCTCTCAGATATGTCGGGCCTGGACCATTAAGGGCTTTAGCTGTCAAAACCAACACACTGAATTGTGTCTGGAATGCTATTGGGAGTCAGTGCAGACTACAGAGCACTGGTATAATGTGCTCCCGGTGCCTCACCCTCAAAAGTGTTGGTATATGCAACATCCATAAGTTAAATACCTGCTGTATTAAGAACAGTAATTGACTATAGAGCCACCAGATGGCACTGCTAATTTTATGTGTACATGGAAGGGAGATGGGGTTTTACAGTTGAATTCCTTTGTGTGACCACACCTTCTTCCCTTCTCTCTCTTTGTCTCAGTCTCCATTTTGTCTTACTACTAGTTAGATGCAACTAAGGATCTGTGCCTGGAAAGTCTTAAGTACAGTTCTGTTTTTAAACCTTCAGCTGCGTTTGTCCTTACTGATTGCGAATCAGTTATTACTCTGCAACAGGTTATAGGCCCAGACCTCTTCAGAACAGCCTAGAACAACTCTAAAGTCTGGAAGTGAGCTGAAAGGAAGAGAGACCCAAAGGAAACTCCCAGAGGAGGCCTACTAACAGTAAGTGAGCAGAAGAACCAGAATCCCAATCTGAGAGGAGGGAAGCAAGCATGGCCAGCAGCTCTGAATTAAAGCTGCAAGCTGAAAAACACAAACTACCAGTTGTGGAAATTCTCCTATCCAAAGATGACCAGTGGGAGGTGATCACCACAGACAGGTCTATAGAAAACCTTGAGGAGTGGGACAGGAAGAACAGACAGGCAAAGGCAACCATAAGCCTGCTAGTAGAAGATGACCAGTTAATCCACATAAGGGAGGAGGCAACAGCAAAGGGCATGTGGAATGCACTGCAGAAGCTGCATGAGAGGACCAGCTTGAACAGTAAGCTGTTTCTCCTAAGGAAACTGTACCAGATGAGACTTGGTAAAGGGAAGGAAATGCAGGATCACATAAATTCAATGCTGGAAGTGGTAGGAGAACTGCGAGGGATAGGTGAAGAGATAAGAGACAACCACGTGGCGGTGTTACTTCTCTGCAGCCTGCCTGAATCATACAGCGCCCTCATAAACGCCCTAGAGGCAAGGCCTGAGGCAGATCTAACACTGGAATTTGTAAAAGGGAGACTCACGGATGAATTCCACAGCAGGAAAGAAATCATGCAAGACATTCAGGACCAGGATAAGGAAACTGCCCTGAGTATTTCAGACAACAGATTGCACAAGAAGGAAACAAGGGCGTGTTTTCGGTGCAAGAAAGAAGGACACCTAAAGAAAGACTGCTCCACATGGAAGGCAGAACAACAAAAGCGATCTCCACAAATGCCTACGTAAAGGGCCAAGACTACAACCAGTGACACAACCACAGAACGGAGGAGAGGATGTTTTCGAGCAACACAGACCAACTCATCACAGGACTGGTGTGTCGACACTGGAGCCACGAGTCACATGGCCAGTGACAAGAGGTTTTTCACGGTACTGGACCCAAGCAACAAAGAAGAGATATACCTCGCTGATGGAAGCAGTATCACTGCAGAAGGTATTGGCGAAGGAATTCTAAGTTGCAACAAGCCACATGGGGCACACTAGCAATACCAGTAAAGCATGTGTTGTATGTACCTGGCTTAGAGGGAGGACTCCTATCCATTAAATGCCTAACAGAGAAAGGACTCACCGTAAAGTTCCGGGGTAATGAATGCACAGTCCACAAGGAGACAAGGGTCCTAGTCAGAGCCTATGCAGATGAGCACCTGTATTGCTTAAGTGCAACCAAGGAACAAGCAAAATTCACTGCACACGAGCAACACAAGGACTGTATTCACCTATGGCATCGACGTCTGGGTCACAGACACCCGGAAAGTATAAAGGAACTGCAAAGACAGAAGCTGACAAAAGACTTGATAGTAACAGCATGTCCTTTGACCATGAGATGTGAATGCTGTATCAAAGCTAAAGCCACCAGAGCAACGCTCTCCAAGGCAAGCCAGACAAGAACCTCCAAGCCACTTGACCTCATACACAGCGATGTGTGTGGCCCCATGAAAGTACCCACACCTGGAGGGAACAGATACATAGTGACTTTCGTAGATGACTACTCAAGATACAGTCACATACCTCATGAAGAATAAGGATGAAGTACTGGAAAAATTAAAGGACTACATAACTATGACAAGCAACAGATTCCAACGTAAGCCGCTCATTAGGGGTGGGAAACCGGTAGAATCCAGTATCCGATAATGCTGGTAACGGGCGTACTGGCATTATCGGATTCGACCCGGTAATCCGGACCTGGTACCGGATTTTTTTACATTGCAGCCATTTAAAAGTGGCTGCAATGTAAAAAAACTTAAAGCCCCAGCCCAAAAGTTTTTTTAAAAAAAACCCTCCCCGAGTCCAGGCTGCGCGGGTGGAAGGGGGGACACCCCCCACCCACCCTGCCCAGCCTGGATTTTTGTTTTCAAAAAGAACAGAGTAAGACCC
>QEPC01006430.1:6782626-6797239 GCA_003113815.1 Sphenodon punctatus | reverse complement strand
CCGAGCTGTGGAAGGGATTCTTGTTGGATACAGCGAACACTCCAAAGGATACAGAATCCTCAACCCACACACAGACAAAGTAACTATCAGTAACAGTGTGACTTTTGAAGAAAACCCAAGCAACAGTGTAATGTCCTTACAAGAATCAGGAGAAGCATGTCCTGAATCAGGAGTAGAAGAGCGTTCTGAACAAATAGTTGAGATCAGTACAAGCTCAACTGAGATGCAGGAACAAACCCAATCACCTGCAGATGTTGAAATCAGAAGATCTACCAGGGAAAATAAAGGCAAACCACCCACCCGCCTGTCCTACAAAGCAAGCACCGACAGACTGTCTGAGCCATCAAAATGGGAAGACATCTTACAAACGTCAGAAGGGGAACACAACAAATGGACAAAGGCAGCTACAGAAGACATGGTAGCAGATGCCCTCACAAAACCTTTTGCAGTAGAGCACCACCAAAAGCTACTAAGTAAAATGGGCATAGCAGGTTAATGTCTGTCTGTTGAGAAGGGGTGCTGGTATATGCAACATCCATAAGTTAAATGCCTGCTGTATTAGGAACAGTAATTGACTATAGAGCCACCAGATGGCACTGCTAAGTTTATGTGTACATGGAAGGGAGATTGGATTTTACAGTTGAATTCCTTTGTGTAACCACTCCTTCCTTCCCTTCTCTCTCTTTCTCAGTCTCCATTTTGTCTTACTACTAGTTAGATGCAACTAAGGATCTGTGCCTGGAAAGTCTTAAGTAAAGTTCTGTTTTTAAACCTTCAGCTGCATTTGTCCTTACTGACTGCGAATCAGTTATTACTCTGCAACAAAAAGGAGGCAAGCTGCCACATTCTGCACCAGCTGAAGCTTCCAAACAGTCATCAAAGTCAGCCCCATGTAGAGCACGTTATAGTAATCTAGCTTCAATGTGATGAAAGCATCAATGACAGTGGCCAGATCCGAATCAGACAGAAAAGGCCACAGCCTTCTCACCAGATGGATTTGGTGAAAAGTGCCCCTGGCCACTGCCACAACCTGACAATCCAGATGTAGCAAGGGGTCCAGAGGCATCCCAAGGTTATGAACCTGATTGACCAGAGGGGGCTAGACTCCATCGATAAGAGGAGTTCTAATCCCCTTCGGGTCACAAGGTCAGCCAACCATCATCACCTCAGTCTTGTCTGAATTCACTTTCAATCAGCTCATCCTCATCCATTCTCCAACAACAGCCAGACATCAGGTAAGCACAAATACTTCAGGGCCTGGGTTGGATGAAAAGGAGAGGTAGAGCTGGGTGTCATCAGTATACTGATGGCACTTCACTTCAAACCTCCAAATTACCTCATCCAGTGGCCTCGTATACATGTTGAACAAGAGAGGAGACAGAATAGAATTCTGTGGGACCCCGCAGGGCAGGCCCTGAGAGGATGATGAGTAATTGTACATCACCATTCTCTGGGACCTCCCAGACAGGAAGGAGAGGAACCACTCAACAGTGGTCCCACGCACCCCCACCAGATCCCACAGTTGTGTCAACACCACCTCATGATCAACTGTATGAAAAGTCACCATAAGATCTAAAAGGATCAACAGGGCAAAATTCATCTTGTCAATATCCAGGCATAGGTCATCGAGCAAGGCCACAAGTGCAGTCTCTGTGCCATACCCAGGGTGAAAGCCCAACTAGAATAGGTCCAGGAGTCTTATAATATTGAGTTGAGCCTGGAGCTGTCAGGCAAGCACCCATTCAATAACCTTCCTTAAAAAGGGAAGATTAAAGACAGGCCGATAGCTGACCAGGGAATCAGCATCCAAGGATGACTTCTTAAGCAGAGGCCGGACAACCGCAGTTTTAAGAACATCCAACACCCTACCCTCCCGAAGGGAGATGTTGACAACCCCAGCATCTCCTAGCTGGCTTTCACCAGTCAGGAGGGGCAAGGATCTAATTCACAACTGGTTGCCCTAACCACCTCAAGCACCTCCCCCACATCAACGGGTGATACCATTTGAAACTAATCCAAGCAAACAGGACAAGACTGAGCTTCCATAACCCCAAACTCGGATTCTGCAGGAAAAATGGCATCACCCAAGTCATGGTGAATATGAGCAATTTTTTCTGCAAAGTAATTAAGAAAAATGTCACAGCGGGCATTAAATGGCTCGATTTCCAGACCTATGGTTCAATCGGTCGACTTCAGAATAAGTCAAGTGCCACCTGTGCTCTAACAGGTGAGCCCCCCGGGTGAGATGGAGGGCTACAATGGAGAGAGCATTCTCGGTGGCCAGGCTGCGACTTTGGAACTCCCTCCCAGAGGAAGCCCGCCTGGCCCCAGGTCTGCTGGCGTTTCGTCGAGCCTGCAAGACCTGGCTGTTCGTCCAGGCCTTCGGAGGGGAGAAGGGGAGGGTTGGGTAGTTGAGGATATGGGGGTGTGGGGAGGGTTGGATGGGGTTGTTTTAATTCATTTGATGATGGTTTAAAATATTGTTTTTATTAATTTTATTATGATTGTATTGTTGTAAGCCGCCCTGAGATGCCATAGGCATGAGGGGGTGGCTACAAATGCTTTTAAATAAATAAATAAATAAATAAATAAATAACCACCTACCCTCCTACTTCAACCACCTCAGGTCCAGGGGACCTGGGGAACCTGTGCACAGCAGAGACAGCAGACGTCTGGGTGTAACCATGATGATGGCAATGATCAACATGTCATTCCACAAGGCAACCAGGCCATTGACAGAGTAGCCACCAAGGTCAGTAAAGTAAATCCCCCAGAGAGTTCCGGAAACCAATCTAATCCATTAGACTCTGAGGGTGGACCATACTAATAGGTCCACCACCCCAGCAAGGGCACAGAAGGGCAGAGATCGGTGCCTTCAGAAGGTAACAATCCGACCACAACAACAGTGTCATAACAACACCCCCGATAATTGGAATGCCTTCTTTCTAGGCTTGTGCAAAACATCAAATCCAATGTGTGTCCCACCTCATTCATGTGTTGAGCTAGATATTACCTGGTATAGGCCCATGGTTGTCATAACAGTCATGAACTCCTGCTCCGTCCTTGGTTGGCCTGTATGTTGAAACTGATGCTGCACAGAGTACCCGGCTAGCACCATCTGGGACAAAATTGGCACAAATGCCTCATTCAACCAGGTCTCTGTAATGCAAATGAGGTTGGTGGCCTCATCCTGAATAAGATCACAGATGGTTGATGTTTTATTAACCACTGACCTCACATTAAGCAGCATCAGTGTCAGATCAGGAACTCTACTGACTCCAACCCCCAAATATCTCGAAACAGGGGGGGATGGGACACAGGGTCAGACACCAAGTGTCTCTCCCAAAAGTCCCAATAATCCATCCTCCACCACACCCCCTGCCATACCGCCCCATGCTCCACACGACCCCAATAGCTGACCCCCTCTCAACCCTCTCCAAATAGACTTTCCCCTCCAGCATATAATTCTCAATCTCCACCCTCAAAATGGATCACAAGGACCACAGGAGGTGGATAAGTGGAGAGGGTCTCCTGAGCCCAGTAACCCCAAAGGCAGAATAGCAAAAGTGTCAGGCAGGGAAAGATTATTTAGTAAGACTACTTTTGAAAGTAACTTCAGGAACAGGTAAAGAATCTCTGTCCTTCTTATCCACAGTACAAGACTCAGCAAAAAAGGCTTGGTATTTACTGATCCTCCTAGCAGAAGTGAAAGCCACCAGGAACACTGATTTAAGTTGGAGGAATTCTAGGGAGATAGAAGCCAATGGCACAAAAGGTGGCACCATCAACTTTACCGACACTAAGCTGAAGACTCACATCAGAGTAGAGACTATCAGGGAGAACATGTTAATGAAGTTCCTCAGAAATCTGGTGACTGTAGCATGAGATAGAAAAGGCCTACCTAGTACAGGACTATAATATGCAGAAACCACTGGCATGGGAATCTTTACTGAAGACACCTAAGCTACATTCCCATCTGTGGTAGTGGTGGCAGCAGAGGGAGGGGCGAGGGAAGACGCGGCAGCGTGGAGGACCCAGCTGACAGGAAAAGACCTGGTGCGAACGTGGATCTGCCGCGGCTTCTCTCGTGCATGTCAGGGCGCAAAATCCTGCCCTGACATGTGAGAGAAGCTGCGGCAGCTCTCCGTTCGAACCAGCTCTTCCCTGTCAGCTGGTTCCTCCACGCTGCTGCGTCTTCCCTCACCCCTCCCTCTGCTGCCACCACTACCACAGATGGGAATGCAGCCCTATGCAACCTCAATACAAAACTGTAACACACAATCCAATACAATGGTTTCCATGCAGAACCAGAAACAAAGGCTGCAATCCTAAATCTCCGCATGCTATGTGTGTGGATCTTGCAAGCATCTGCCTGAAGTGCACGACACAATGTCCTGTCAACAGGGGTGCATACGACTCCTATGTGTGATCCACATGCCCACTCATGTGCACTGCATGCGGGGCATGGGATTGGCTCCACTGTTTCTTGATATCGCCCAATTTAAAAAAATAATTTAAGAATCCCATTGATACTTCTAAAATGTATATGTAGACAGTAAATGACTACAGCAACACAGGGTGAAAACAGACATGACACTAACCACCCTTTAACCACCCTTGGTGGTCATTTATGCATGTTTCAGGGCTGCATAGGGCACCAATACAGCCCTGCAACATGCATAAATAACCACCAAGGGTGGTTAAAGGGTGGTTAGCGTCATGTCTGTTTTCACCCACAGTCTGTACTGACACAGAAAACTGAAGATCAAGGCCCATTTATAACATCTTTCTCTAGGCCATCAGATGTAGTGACTCAACATGTGCATGTCATGTTTGGCCATTTTCGTTGGAGAGCGGTCCAGATATCTGGATTGTGTCCAGGAATTACTAGTGGAGAACAGGTGGTGATCTGAATAAGAGAAATGACAGGACCAGTCTGGCGCCATGTGTTGTCTCGCTTGATCTTTCTTAATACTCAAGGGATGATGACAAAAAGTGCATAACAATGCACATGCGGTGAATTGTGAGGGTCTCTCTGAAGTTCTTCAGGACCAACTCTATCTTACTTCACTGAGGCACTGTGTAAATAGTAAATACCTATTGGGCAATAGCCAGACCAAAGGGTATGGTACAAAATTGAAATTTGGAATGGAGTTATTTCTTGTGGCAGGGATAAACAGGCATATGGAAAGAGGAATTATTTCAATCGAGAGTCACAAACCAATTACCATCAGAGCCATGATGTTAGAATGAACATCCTAAATTTACAGCACAACACACAGGAGTTGAGACACTAAAGATCAAGAATGTTTTGGAGGCTTTCTGGATTCTTAGGACCCAGGGCACATCGGCAATAAAGCTCCATGTTTCCAAAAATGGTAGAGACCTCTTCTATTGCTCACCTCTCAAGAAATACCTGGACTTCCAGTCACAGAGTTTTCTCATGCACAGAGTCCTCTAAGGGCGTGGATGGAATTAGGGGACAAATAGGTTGGTTTGAGGAAAACTGGATAAAGATAGTGAAGCCCAGCATCTATCTGAAGTGAGCAGCATCTCTCTGAATAGAGGAAAGACAAGTAAAATGAAAAGTGATAAATAAAAACCTAAGATGGTGGAAGGTTCTAGCTAAAAGGAGCAGTATTGAAACTCTCTGCATCCCTTCAGAACTTGGATGTAGAAGTTCAGAACTTGGATGTGGAAGGTTGATGGGATATCGGTCTGTGGTGAGACTAGTGTATACATGCAAGTAAACAGGTCTGATATGAGGTCTGATGTTTTCCTGAGGCATCTTTCAGGGACCTCCTCAGTTGGTACGGTTGGCATTACCTAGAATTACAATTTCTAGACTGGTTTTCTAGCAAATACTTGTCAAGTAGAGGATGAATAGCAATACTTTTGAGAGGCCTAGAAATTGTATGTTGTTATAGTCCACTTTCAATTGCTGTAATATACTTTTGCATTGAACATCCCAAACCTTGTTGGTGGGCAATTTTTCTACGGTGGTCTAGCCTTCCAGTGTCAGTCCTGAGATGCATGAATAAACTTTCAAAGCCACAGAGGTGACCATGCCTCTGGTTGTGGAGCCATATATTGCCAGATACCCTGACCAAGTGTCTAGCAAGTTCCCATTTGTCACAAACAGCAGGGAAACGTCTTCCCCTGTTGATCCTTTTAAAAGTTCTCAATTATTTCTCATAGGGTGATGTCGTTATCTGCCTGTATCCTCATGGAACAGGAAGAGTCAATTTTACACCCATACATGTCTGTTGGTGTGAATGTTGGCTTACCTTGCCTGGAGCAAGTGCACTGCTGCTGGGTATCCAACCCTGGATGACTAATAAAATCATTCCTTCTGTTGATGTCTCAGTACTACTTTAGTTGATATAGGTGATTCTGTGGTGAGTGAATTCTGTCCTTGAATTCTTAGGCCAGCATCAATAAGTGTGTGGGTGTGAAAAAATGATGTTTCAAGGATGCCTAATAAATATTTAAAAGTTGGTGTGACTCTATTGGTTCGATGAGCGCAATGGTATTTTATTTTATTTTATTTTTTTTGTAGCTACCATCCTTTGCAGGAGCTCCTCAAAATTCTTGAAGTACATGCCTCTCTTGTCCTCAGCACATAGGGGCGGGCTGACTGTTCCCATACCTATGGGATCACACACAGGAATATTTTCTGGCATATGAAACTGCTCTTAACAGTCCTGTATTGTTCTGTTCAACAGAAGAGAACTGTTGAAGAGTCCTGTATTGCTGGAAGTTCCAGTGCTGGAAAAGGTTACTTACATTGGTGGTAGATTCTGATATCAGACAGGGCATTAGTGCCAATGAAACATGCAGTGCTGATGAAAGCTGCTGTGGATTGACAAGCTTGCACAGTACGAGTCGAACAACACTACAAGAAGGTAGATACATGGAAGAAGGATAGAAAATGGAGGGGAGACAAGGGAGTGTGGACTATGTGGAGAGACAGGGATACATTTATGAAGTTGAGAAGCCATAGAATACATGTGCTTATCTTAGTTACACTGGGAGAGGAGAGGGGAGGGCCCTGAATTTAAGAAGAAAAATGTTGGAAGTCTGGCATGATAAAAGCAAGCTAAAGGAAATGACTTGGGGAGTGATACTTGTAAAATTCCATGAGGTATCATAGTGGCTCACAAGATCATATGTTGTACTTGTGAGTTGCTGTAGCTTCCCAACAGGTAGGCTGCAAGTAGAAGACACAGTGTCAAAGAAGAAAGATGCACTTTCTGTCTTTGGTTTTCTTTTCTCATCTCATCTCTTCCATGTGCATTTGTTTTGACTTCAATAATAAACACTCAAGATCACCACAAGTTTTGCCCCAGCTCATTCAAAACTAAGGAAAGCCTGAGAGAAAAGGTAGGCTTTAAGGAGGGATTTGAAGATGTGTGCCCCAGTTTCCCCCAATGCAGCACCAACACATGCACAGTTCTCTTACGGTAGCTAGTTTATTTATAATGCAATGTCCTGTTCATAAGGCTCCACCCAGGGCTCCTTTGTTGTTGTGCATCCAAGCTTCTGTACAAAGATATTTAATCCAAATGTATTCATAAACCTTGGCCCAAGGATGGCATCCCAGGCCTAGTCTCCATGCTCAGAGGCAATACCTTCCACTAGCCCTTTCCCTAGACTTCCCTGGTTGTGTCTCTCACTGCTAGGCTCTCAGCCCAGCCTTAATGCTCAGGGCTTCTGGTCATCTGAACAGCTCTCATTTTATAATGTGCCCAATTAGTACCAGCAGCCCCACCTGGGCTATTCAAGCCCTTTAACTGAGCTTCAGGAGGCCAGGTAATCAGGACTAGAGATATCTCTTAGGGCACATTCACACCTTCAGGGATAAGCCGCATTTTGCCTTTCTGCGCATGATTGCAGAGCACTGGAATGTACCTTTTTGCATGTTTCAGCACTAAACTGGTTATCAAAAATATGGATGCCAAGGTACCAAAATCCTACCTTTACAAATGCGTGTGTTGTAAAATCTGGACGTTTTTGGTGTCAGAAAGGTTGCACAAAGGCACATATTAATAATCTCCAGTTTTGGTATAAAGCTTAATATAGGATGGGTAGGGTGCAGTGTAGGTTTTTGTTATCTAATCCATAATTAAAAAGGGTTATCTTTGGACGTATTTAGAAGTTTTTTTCATTAATACCTACCTTTTAGGTTGTCTGTAATTTAATTTTACTATTACCGCTGTACGGTCATGCTTGTGTTTATCTTTTGTACTATTTGTATACTGTATAGTGTTTTAGGCCATGGCATAAGTCCATGCCAATAAACTCAAACAAAACAAACTATTAATAATCTTTATCTAATGGATTAGATTTGTACCACAATCTTTGGTTATCTTTAAAGAGATTTGTTCCCATGTCAGTGGAAGTAATAATTCCATTCTATTTGCAATGGTCAGACCTCACCTAGAGTATTGTATCCAATTTTGGGCATCTCATTCAGTAATACTGTGAAAGGTAAGAACAGAACTGTACTTTAGAAAGTGTATATTGAGCATTTGATCAGTCTGGATGATAGAGACAGGCATACACGGAAAACAGGAAGAGACTTGTCTTGCTTCCCATCTCTATGGCTGTAATCTAGGAAGAGGAGGAGAGGAGAAGATGGCAGAGGAGGAATCATCAGAAGTCTGCTCTCACTGTACTGGAGCAACTCCGAAATGCATTGCTTCATAGAACTATGGAGAGAAGAAAAGCTCAGGAGCAGTTGGGAACAGTTTAGCAGCGACAACGAGGAAGAAGCCAGAGATTTCCTTTCCTTCATGGTTCACAGCACGGAAGTGCAGAGAGGGTCACAGGGTTGAGGGGAGGTGAGGAACGACATGCTTGTGGGAATGAACTGCTGGAATACACACAGGATTTTAAAAGTATGAATGAAAACACTCATTTTTCTGAAGGTGTGAATACGGTGTTAGAGCAGGTGTAGCTGAGGCACTCCAGCTCACCCTGCTACAATCATCTGAGTTGACTTTCTTTTCCTCCCAAATAAACAATTATTGCCTTTGGAGTCAGAGGGTTTCCCCCTATAAAACTTTAACAACTACAGGAAAAGGGAATAAGAATTAAGTAAAGGTTTTCATTAAGTTTAAATGTTTTTCATATTTGTGTTAAATTAAAAAGGTTATGTTACAAACATTCAGTAGAGTAGGACATCACCATGGTAACTAAGCAAACAAATGCCTTTGTACTCCAGCCCTTCACAAACTAGGAATCACTTATTTCTTTGCATCAAATTAAGAGAAAACACTAATGAAAAGGCGGCATGAAAACCTTATGCACTTCTTTGAAAACCTACTGATAATAAACTGTACAGGTTATTGAGTTGCTTTAAGTCACAGCCACACCGTGTTTTGAGGGGAAAAGATTTGGAGGAGACATTGGCTGCTTGCCCATGTTACATAATCTAATGTTAGATAGCAAGTAACATTAGATTGTGTCATATGAACAAGCAGCCTTCCCTGTTTGGCAGGGAAACAAACAGCAGCTTAATCACATATGACAGTGTTGGGAATTCTAGCCCTGTCACTCATATGAGTAGAAATTGATGTTAAATTTGAATATGTGCACTGCATTCAAATTTAATGTTAATTAAACTCACTGCAAAACTCCAATGCAGCAGGGGTGGCAAGAGCAGCAATTGCAGCAAGGGCACACAAGTAGGTTGAGGGTGTAGTGCTGCCTCCCAAACCCTGTGGCAGCACTTGGTTTTTCCTGGCTGCAGAGGCTGAGCCAGGCAGTCAGGGGGTGGGAGAAGGCAGGGCTGCTTGGGGAAATTCACTTCCAGTCAGCCAACCGCCCAAGACACTGTGCGGTGGGAGCTGGCAGTGGCAGCAACTGGAGGGGGCGGCAGCTTCAGCAGCCGTCGTGAGAAAAGGTGTGCAGGACCTTAAGCAGTGCTTGTGAGTGAACTGGGGGACTATTGGGGGCCTTGGGGCTGCAAGGGCAGAACGTAGGCAAACAGTAGCAGTTCTTGCCCTGGATGCTGGGGGCACTGCCCTCCCTGGCTCACCAGACCCCTCCCTCGCTGATCTTATGGTCCCCGCCTGGTCCCAGAGAGTCTTGCCGCTCTTAGCCACCATCAGTCTGTGCCTCGCTGAAGCTGCGCCGCACTCCTGCTGCGGTGCCTCTGACAGTCCCTGGCTGCCTAGCATGTGTGCAGAAGCACACAGGACTCCCATGCTTCTGCGCATGTCCCTAGGCTCCATTTTACACATGCGCAGAAGTGCTCAATGCATTGTGCATTTCTGTGCATACATAAAATGGAACCCTGGGACATGAACAGAAGCGCTGGAGTACTGTGCACTTCTGTGCATGTCTGCTGAAGTCACGCGGCATGGGGAGTGCCATTCCAAAGAAAAAATCTTGAATCAGCAAAGCAAGCTGCAGTGGGAGGGAAAATCTGAAGAATAGGGCTGGCCAGGGCAGACAGACCTGGGGAGAGGCTAGAACAAGGAAACATGCACAGATGCTTGGTGGAGCTCTGAGCTGAGCATTCTAACGGCATCTGCATTCATTCAGTCTATTTACTAGAAAAGGGGAGGAGGCAGAGGAGGGGTCAAAGGTAGGTTCCTATGCAAGGACCTGGTCACAGGCCCCTGCCAGTCAACAGGGCTGGGAGGGCACCTGAATAAGTGACCCCAGCTACAGAAGTGGCTGGAACCTGGGCGGGAGGTGGAGATTCGGGGAGGCTGCTTAAATAGCAACTGCTGAATAGGGATGTGCGAACGCGGTTTGGAAGTTCAGGGTTCGGCCCAAACTCAGGGTGTTCGCGAATGGGTCGAACACACTGAATCTGAACCACCCCCCACTCAAACCGGCTGAACAAAGTCCAGGTTCCGAACCCGTTTGGGCGGAGGCAGGGGGCAGGGAAGAACCCGGTTTTCCCGCCCCCCTCCAGGCTGTGTGGGTGGAAGAGGCACCAGGGAGAACCTCCCCCCCACCCCGCCCAGCCTCGTAATTTAAATTTTTTTTAACCCCACCCCTGAACCCAGGGATCGCCCTACCTGGTGGTGCCAGGGCTCCGGCCCCGGGTCTGGTGGCGGCGGCGCTCTGGAGCCGAACCAGAAGGCCTAGTAGTGGCCTGAAGTGCTCTGGAGCGCTGCTGACGCCAGACCCACTGCTGCTGCCACACCCAAGGCCGCAGCCCCGGCACCACCAGGTAGGTCGGGCTCCGTCTTTGGGAGTGGCGGCAGTGCTCCGAAGTGCTTCAGGCATCTACTAGGCCTTCAGGTTTGACCCGGAAGGTCTAGTAGTAGCCTGAAGCACTCTGGAGCACTGCTGCCAGCGGACTTGGGGCCGGAGCCATGGCACCACCAGGTAGGGCGATCCCTGGGGTGGAAGGATTAAAAAAAAAAAATTACGATGCTGGGCAGGGTGGGGTGGTGGTGCTCCCCGGCGCCCCTTACACCCGCGCAGCCTGGAGCGGGGAGGAAAACACACACACACCGCCCGAATGGGTTTGCCCCCCCGAACCCGTTTGGGCCAAACAGGTCGAACCCGAACGGTTTGGGGTTCAGCCGAACCCCGAACAGGTTGAACACTAAACCCCCCCAGTGTTCACACATCCCTACTGCTGGAGAGCCCTCCGTCTTCTGCTTTTGGTAGAACTCAGAGTTACTAGAGACTTTGAGCCTAGGCATTGACTTACTGTGTCTGCAAGGAAGGATCTTCTCTTGGAACTGATGGGACCTCTGTTTCTTCCTGAACTTGGTGAGTTACTGAGAGGAAAATGGGTTACCGTTGGGCTTGGAGAACTGAGAGAATTTTCCTTCAGAGACAGAGTCCTGATTTGACCCAAGGCTCCAGGCAGGATGAAAGCAGCCAGACTGGGTTCTCCCCACCTTTCACTTTAAATTTGAACCTCTTATAAAACTTGGGTTAAGGTTTCCTTCAGGATATCTTTTTCTGTCTGAACTTGGTTGGTGAGTTAATGAGGGAAAAGGGGATTGTTGTTGGGTAGCCTTATTCCTTGTCTTTTTTTAACGTTTGTAAGTTTGAGAGAATCTGAGTTCTAATTTGGCCCCAGTCTGGAGGAAAGGGGGTGCATCCTCCATTTTGTGAGCTGGATGGACCATACTGCCCAGTTCTCTTTTTGTCTTGTGCAAAGTAGCCAATTTGGTTTTTTATTTACCCCTCTATAGTTTGAATCTGAACCTTTTACAAAACTTAGGTTGCAATTTTAGATCTCTGTTTCTATCTTGTTGTTGGTGGGGCACAACAACACTCATAATTATGATTGTGGCTGGTTCTTTGTAGTTCTCTCTGATCCATGTACCAGATCAATATTGCTAGGAACAAGGCATGAAGAAAAGGTTGGTGATAAAGACAAGAAAACTCTACCACTGTTCAGCCAACGGTGTTGGTTATTGCAGAGGGAGTACAAGTTAGCATGTCCACTTGTGCAAAACAGATTTTACTGGTTAGACATCCCAGAACTACAGTTTTTCATAAAAATGGCACCTCCGTTAGCACAGTTTCCTTCAGCACCACACTGAGGCCTTGATTAAGTACAAATTAAAAGAAATGAGTGACAGCTACTGAACTAACACAACTTGGTTCTTCAGGGTCTCGCATCCAGGTAATGACATGGAGTAACCCTGCTTTGTTATGAAATCACATCAGAGGGAATCACTGTGTCAACTACAATTACTTACTCACACATCTGTTGTCATCTATTAGTACTCGATCCCCCCTACATGAACAGTTCACTCGACCATCAGGAGTCAGCAGACACAAATCATGACAGCCCCCATTCATCTGGGCACAGGGAGATAATTCACCTGAAAAGCAAGCACTGTCTTGAATTATACATTCATCAAAAACAGGTCACTTGGCTTTGATTTTGTGGCATACGCTTCAATGCTCAATATCTCTTGAAATATAACTTCACTACAGCCCGGTTCCTAGGATAACTGTGTTAACAGCATGAAGCAATGGCAGATTTCTAACAAGTAGTAGTGTCTTTATACACCAATTGCTTAATTTCTCTGGAAGGGGGACTTTTCTATGTTTTAGTTAAGACTCTTTAAATTGAAAGAAGGGGTTATAAACACTGAAAGCAACAACAAAATATTAATTCAATTAAAGCGATTTCTGAAAATAACTACACAATTTCAGGAACCTTTATCACTTTGCTTTGTAACTTACAGCTGTTTGTATCATTGGCAACAGCAATAATGCCCATTGGCTGATGTGGTAAATCTGATCGAAGAATTTTTGTATCTCCTCCTGTATACTTATTAGAGCGAAGAATAGCTCTTCTCACCCAGTCTGTCCAGAAGATATAGTCATCATAAATAGCCAGACTGAGGAAAGTGCCTGGTCCAGACTTGATTATCACCTGAAACAAAAATAAAAATGAAACAATAACGTTAACGTTAACGTTAACATTAACAATAACAACAACAATAATTTATAATAAAACAAATTGTTGGTAACTGGATGTAAATTTATTAGCTTATTCAGTAAATCTAAAATTTAGTTTTGTTTTAACTAATTTGAGGAAGCATCCACAGCAGAGGTTAGTAGAGAACAGACATTAAGAAAAACAAACTAATTACTTGACTTTCTTTGGGTTACTGTTCAGTTAAAAGCTGTTTAGGATTTTTTACTGAATTTTCTGTTATGTTTTATTTTGATGGTCTGTCTGTTGTGAGCCACCCTGAGCTGCTCTGTGAGCAGGAAGGTGTGGGATACAAGACCAATGAATGAATGAATGAATAAAAAATCACTATAAAGAAAGTCATTGGAAGTGTTGTCTGATGCTTACAGCAGGGGACCAGGAGACTATTTTATGGTGTGACTTTGGACAAATGACTTAGTTCCTGTCAGAAAAGACATGGACTAGGAGTGTGTGCAGTGTACTACAACGAACCTAACATGGAAGGAGTGACTGGAAAAATTGCGTGAGCGGGTCGTGCAACTGCAACCAGCTCATATAAAAGCAGCATATGTTACAGAAGTTTGCAGAATACTGCACGCCAAAAATGAGTGAGACCTTTGAGAGATACACGCTTCACAAAAGAGTGCAAAAACAGGCTGAATCATTTGAGGAATTCCTAACAGACCTGATGAGCCAGGACTGCAACTTTGGGCAACTAACCAAGTCCATTATAAGGGACCAGATTGTAATAGGAATTGGAGATTTGAAACTACGGAAAAGACTTTTGGAAGATGTGGATCTGACCTTAGATAAAGCAGTGAGAGTGTGCCAGGCAGCAGAAGTTACTCTCCACACTTTACAAATAATGGAAGGAAAATCAGAAACAGCTACAGTAGATCAAGTAAATAGTAAGCACCAGGACAAGCAAGGAGAAAGCAGGAAGATTCACAGATAGCCCAAGGGATGAGGGTATAGGTGAAAGAGCACCTCAGTGCAGGAAATGTGGAATCAAGCACCCAACCAGGCAATGCCTGCACTAGGAAAACGGTGTAAGGAATGCACGCGATATAACCATTTTGCCAAAGTCTGCAACCAGGGGCAGTAAGCACTAGGGGTGGGCGTGCCGGCAAATCTGGTATCCGATAATGCCGGTACTGGGCGTACCGGCATTACCCGAAATCCGGTCCCGTTACCGGATT
>QEPC01006430.1:6742303-6762380 GCA_003113815.1 Sphenodon punctatus | reverse complement strand
AGATTAGATATTAGCTACTAGGCTGTTTTAGTATATCTATTAGGATTATAGGATAGGAATATTTTGTATTATACATAGGTTAGGTTTAGCTTAGATTCAGTATATATTATATAAATAAAATTACATATTGTGTACAGTATATATTATTGTGTGCAGTTATTTCTGTATGACAACGAGAAGGGGAAGGAGTTCAACTTCTGACAATAATTCTTCACTGGCACACAAAATCGACACCAATACCGAAAATAAAATCTTTGTTTGAAATTGGTACTGATAACGATAGCAATAATGAAAAACAACAGTTATTAACAAAAGCAAAAACATTTCGTTATTAACAAAAACAAAAATGACACATTTTAATAATGAAAATAATAACGAAAAATGACATGGGGCTCTGGTGCACACCCCTACCCCAGAAAGGGATTGTAGCGAGGGACAAGGGACTTGGGGAAGAATCTTAGCTCAGAGATCCACTTGCCTGGCAGATGTAGGGCTCAGAAGAGCTCAATCCTACTTCCTCAAGGCCTGCACATACTGTATGAGTGACTGTCTGAGAATGTAAAGAGACTCTGAGAATCAGAGAACTGCCACACTTTCAAGTTGTAAGAAACCCACACATTGATATTGGAAAAGGGAGCAGAAAGCTCTGTGTTTTATGGAGAGGCTATATAGAGCCAAGTAAAAGCCCTGATACTTCCAAGGCTTGAGTTCTCTCTTTTACTTACATACTTTAAGAGCTCCTGAAATACCAGACTCAAGACCAAAAATGAGCAGATGGTGGAAATCAATGTTTCATGGAAGTCAACTGAGATACAGTTATTTAACATCAGTTTGGATCAAGACCCAGTGTTCTCATAGGTATCCCCTACAAAGAACTTGTATATAGCTAAAGAATTCTCTTATTGAATTATGTTGATAATTATGAAAATGGACTGTACACCCAATGCAGTGAAACTGAATGAAACTATGAAGAACTAGACACCCTTTAGCGGCGTAGGAGGAGACCAGGAAATATTCGGTGTAGTACATTAATGGTATCTCAATATCAGGAAATTCACTGTATGAACAACATGGCTCATGCTGTATGGTGTTCTGTCAGCCGGCAGGCTCTGTTTCTGAGTCTGGGGTCTGATTAACGTAATAACATTATGAAAAGTTTCCCCAAAACTTAAAAGATCTTATTTAATATGTGTAGGAGGGAAATACACATTTATGATGATCAAAATTGCCTTACCAATTGATCTAATTAAAATTGCCATTACATAATCAGAATTTAGTTCTATAATTGAACCTTCAAGAGAGACTTTAAAAATAACTAGCCCTCCAAGATAATGACCCATATTATTACATCTCCCACCATCTTTTAAAATTGATGTAAACCCAGAGATATTCTTCTATTACACAGTGTTTCTTGTAAACATATAATATCAAAGTTACTAATAAAGGACTTCCATAAAGTGTCATTTAATTTAGTTTTCATCCCAGAAATATTCCATTAGAGCATTTTAAGTTATCTTAGTATATCAAGAAAGTGACTCTGAATATCTAGTCATTAATTTGATTCCACATGTATATTCTCAGTTGGTGAACCAAAAGCCTGAGATATTTTATTTGCATGCCACTGAAAAAGGAAACTTAACTTCTGTTAACCATCCTAAACACCAAATATTGTATATGCAAGCTCTTAAATCCTATTATTCATCAATTTTTTTCTATTTTTTTTTTCTAGTTACATTTTGGCATAAGCCGTAAATAAACTAAACTAACTAAACAATAAGAGCTTTTTGGCAATAGAATAAGTTGCCTAGGGAAATCGTAGGCCCTCCATTGCTGAACATTTTCAGATACATGACAGTCATCTATCAGGGAAGTTGTAACTGTGGAGTAGATTAAATAACCTTTAACATGCTTTTCAACTCTATTATTCTATTACATGTACACCCTTTCTTTACAAGAGCCAAGGAACAAAAGTATTGGTCTGTCCCTGAAGCCTCATGGATTCAGTTTTACATGGCTATTAGAAACAATGATAGTCAATCAACAGACCATGCTTCTGATGATAGGGGCACGGGACCTGCCCTGCCTTTAAAAGTCTGGCCCCGCCGGACGGAGTGTGTGGAGTGACTTTGTTTGCGATGTTTTTTTCTGTGGAGGTGCTGTTCCAGGGGCTCGCAGAGCCGCATTAGGACCCCACGGCCCGCTTCAAGCAATGGGACCTGCCCTGCCTTTAAAAGCCTGGCCCCGCAAGAGGTGGCGCCAGAGGCACACGCCGGGGCCGCGCCCCTAAGGCTGCGTGCACAAGGGTAGGCGCTGGCCGGGTGTAAGGGTGTGGTGCTGGGTGTTAGCCCTGTGTTTGAGAGTTTGCTGTAAATGGCAACTGTTAAAAGAGCTAGGGACGGAAAACATCTCAGTCCCTTTTCCCCTTCCAATAGCCCAAAGCAGCAGAAAATGGACAGTTATCTGATCTCTTCATGAAAAGACCTTGTTCCTGCTGCTATGGAGAATTCACTGTTGCAGAATGGAATTCCAGTGAGTAATCACTGTTTTCAATTTTGTCAGAGCATTGTTCACTTCTTCTGGAAGGAGCAGTGTTGCATTCTTCTCCTTGTGAAGATATCTATGTTCTCCAGCAGACAGTACTTGTGCAGCCACGATTAAATACTAGTGATCCTCTTTATCAATTCTCGGTGGATCACGTGGCTCTGACATCAAAATCCATGCAATTTTCGCACCAGCAGTTCCACCAACTATCTGAGAAACTGGACCATTTAATAGCTCTCCAAGGCGATAGGGAAGGAAGGCTGGGTGGAAAAACTCTAAAGAGCCCTAGGGCACCTCAAGCTGGGAGCATGCTGACTGAGGCGGCTTTACCATCCAATTGGCCAATACATTCAGTTCCCAAACCTTTAAGTATTAAGCACCCTAGGGTGAATGCTCAGAAAGGGGCAATATTTAGTTTAGACCCAGTAAAGCTTTTGTTTGCAGTTCGTCGCCCTGGTTTGGGCCGCCTTCCTAGTTGGGCTTTGGCCCTTCATGTCATTGAACATCTAAGGCTTTTGTTAGCTCTTCCAATAACCAGGCATTCAATTGGTTCGGTTGATCATTTACAATCATCTAGGGCTTCCTGGGCTTTGATAGTTTCATTTAAATCTGAGGAGATGGTTACTAAAATTATGGGCAAAGTGGATATTCTGAGAAATAATACAATTTTCGCGTCTAGAGTATTTGGAACATCCTCAAATAATTTATATCATTGCCCTGGGTCTAATACTGGCACTAGTGATTTTGTACTTTCGTGGGTGGAACCAGCAATGGTCCCCCCTGGGAAGGGGCCAGTTGGGCTAGAAAGGGAAGGCCCTTTGTCCCATTGTGTAAACGATTTTGCCCAATCAGCCCAGAGTTATATGACTGACTTGCCCACAGATGGTATAATGGAAGTGGACCCTGTTAAATCTTTAGGGGTTTTTGACTCTCGTTCGCCTCTGGTTCGGAAGGAATTCCATGAATATCAAGACCTTTTCCGTAACCTAGAGTAGGTGGTTTCAAAGTTTTCTAAACTAAAAGGAGGGTGCTCCTAAAACCTGCCCAGTGGGGAAAAACATTGGGTGGGTTACATCGTCCAAGTAGAAAGAGTCCCATTAGTAGTGTATCAGGGATATTTGAGCAAAATAATGCATGCGGTAAAGCGGTCTTGATTGAGATCATCCCTGATGACTCCCAGTTTGTGGATGAGGAGCAAAATGGTCGAGTTGGGTCAAATATCTGATGCTAATGAACTGCTCGGCCAGCATTCCTGTACCCAGTCCCACTCTTCAGTACTGGCTAAGGGTAATGTGCTGTGCCCACTATCCTCGGAGTTAGGGGCATTATCTGAGAATGGGGGTTTGCAGATGCTAGTGGCACCTTCTGCTTCAGTATTACCTGGAAGTTCTGCTTCAGGAGCCTTATCTTCTTGACAATTTAGTGGTTCTGGACAGGGTTTGGTCATTTTAAGCTGGAATATCTCAGGATGGAGCTCTAGTATTAGGGATCCAGACTGTTTGTGTTTCCTGTACCAATTTGATGTTATACTGCTGCAGGAAACATGGAGGTCCCGGATTATGATACCTTTTATGTGCCAGCCACTTGCTCCTTTTTGTCAGGGGCGTCCTAATGGAGGTCTTGCGTTACTAGTTCAATCTGTGTTACAAGCTAAGGTGTTTTTAATGGTTTTTAATGGGTGCTGTGAGATCCCATATAGCTAGTTACCATTGTAGGTTTTGTTCGGGGTTTGAGTTATTATTATGTAATGTTTATATTCCGCCCTGTTCTTCATCCTTTTACTCTAATAACTTATGGTTTCAATGGGAGGAGTTGCTTGAGTGTTCGATTCTTAAATATCCTAATGCACCCTTACTGGTAGGGGGTGATCTAAATGTTCGTCTGGGAAACCCCTCCCATAGTGGGGATTGCACTGAGCTGGATGAAAATGTCCCCTCCTCTGGCCGGGGTCTGAGGACATCTAGGGATGGTATTTGCAACAGGGGACTAAAGGCACGTTTGGATCAAATCCTTGCAGCATTTGATCTACAAATACTCAATGGCCAAACGGTGGGGGACCTAAGCGGTGAGTTTACTTTTCATTCTACTCAGGGTTCCTCAGTGATAGATTTCTTCTTGTTTTCAGGTAACTTCATGGATCTGATAAAGTCCATGAGGTTTCTGGAAACTCATGTTTTTTGCCATTTCCCTTTAGCGCTGGAATTAGATTTACTGGGCAACTCCCCTTTACAGTCTTTATTGGATACCGGGGAGTGGTTTTCTCACCGAGTGAAATGGTCAGATGTGGTTCAGCAGTCGTTCCTGGATTATATTTTAGGGGAGGAGGTGGCAAGGCTGCAGTGTAAGTTCCAGGCTGCTTCTGATGTCTCTGAGTTAATAGATGCCTTTGAGGCACTGTTGAGACTCCCCCCGCCCCCCTTTTGGTCTTGATTTCCAAGCTCCCCCCAAAGAGGAGGATGCCGGAATGGTTTGATAAGGAATGAGTAGATAGGTGGGCTGTGTTGCGGAGGCTTACAAAGCAACTGAAAAAAGATTCCTCTGTTCTCTCCCGCCGTGCTTTTGCTGATAGTAGACAGACTTATCACAAATTGTTAAGGGCAAAAAAGGCTCTTTATCAAGAGGCCCTATGGGACCAGCTTTTGGAAGCTGTAAATCAAAGGTCTACAACCCCCTTTTGGAAATAAATTAAAACTCACTTTAATGCAAATTTGGGTACAGGAAGGCCAACTTCACTTTCGAAGCTGATATGGCAGGACCATTCTGCTGCCCTTTTTGTCCTCCCGGATCCCATGCTGGCTTCTCTACTATTGGAGTTATGGAAGAATCCCAAGCTACATAAAATTCTGGCCTACAGATACTTGACAATGCTTTGACCTGAGACTCCATTGCTATTGTCATGCAAGGTACGTATGCAGACAGCTTAGCTGGTTTTTCTTAAGAAGGCTCCATAAACTACTAAAGCTTCCTGTTCATGTGGTTTCCTGTTGATATTTCTGTGGTGGGCTACATCTTCCGGACAGGTGTCTACAGGCCCTCTCCTCCCCTGCAGTAGTCTGAAGTTAAAGCTGACTTAGAAGGTCATAGACAATAAAACCATCCACTACTCTTTGTCTAGCAACAGCTATATGGTAGTTCCGTGCTTGCGCATTGCCAAATCATTGTGTAAGTTATTAGGCTGTATCCATTTAAGGAAGTATTGTATGTGTGCACCTGCAATTGGTTCATACCACTTTGTGGCAATAATGAGCTGTGTATATATTAACATGCCTCACATCCGCCCAGGGTCTGTGGGCGTTGATTGCCAGACAGTCCCTCAGCTGTGTATCTGAATAAATCTGACTGAACGTTCTTGCAGCCTCCTCTCATTTCAGCCTGAAAATCCACGACAGAGTCAATGGATGGTTTTCCACGGTGGCCAGATGTTACTAGGGAGGAAGTGAGTGGCCTGATAGCAGATCTTAAAGTGGGGAAGGCCCCAGGGGTGGATCTGATTACGCCTGAGATCATCAAATGTGCCCCAGACTGGTGGGCAGGGGTGCTTGCTCCCCTGTTCACCCAGATAAATTTAACTGGTCGGATTCCTGGTGCATGGCTCAAAAGCATAATCATGCCTATTTTCAAGAAAGGGGACTCTACCTTACCTTCTAACTACCGGCCTATAAGTTTATTGAGTATAGTGGGCAAATTATAAGCCAAATATCTGTTGGGTAGATTGTGCATTTGGATGGACCTTCATGGGGGATTCTTGAGCCAGAACAGGCGGGATTTATTCAGGGCTGTTCAACAATTGATCAAATTGGGATTCTGACTGCCCTGTTGGGGAAATTTTGTGAGAAGGGTAGAAAAATGTACCTCTGCTTCATTGACCTGTGTGCCGCCTTTGATCTGGTTAGCAGGGAACGCCTATGGAATAAATTGGAAGCTTTATCTATTGATCCTAGGCTGTTGTTTCTAATGATGGCACTCCATACTGACACCTCCCTGCAGGTTCCTTTCACCCCACAAAACCATTTAACAGATAGTGTGCCAGTTCAAAGAGGTGTTCAGCAAGGGTATATCCTCGCCCCTACTCTGTTTAACCTGTATTTAAATGGGGTGATAGCTTATCTGAACCAGTTCGATGTGCATGTCCTCAGACTGGTTTCGCATAAGATCGCTGCTCTCTTATATGTAGATGATACCGTTCTCCTGTCCCAAACAAGGGTCGGTCTATTGAGATCTATGACCCATTTTAAAGAATTTTGCTGTCAGGAGAACCTGCATATAAATTATGGGAAAACAAAAACCATGATTGTTGGCTCCGGTCCTAGAGCCAGGGTGCTGCACTGGCACATTGGGGAAAACTAAATTGAGCAGGTAAAAACTTATAAATATCTCAGGGTTATAATTTCTTATATCCTCAGATGGCGAGCCCACTATGAGGCGGTCTTGGAAGCAGCTCTGAGAACAGTCTCTGTGTTAATCAAGCTGTTATATGGGATGGGGTGGGGGAATGGTGTCTCCAGTGCTAAAATTATTCCAGGCAAAGGTCCTGGGTTCTATCTCATATGCATTCCCAGTGTGGGGCCTGAAGTTTCTGACTAAATTGGAAGTGGTACAGGCTAGGTTTTTGAGAACTATCCTGGCAGTCCCCCAGGGTACCCCTCTAGTACTTTTACGCGCTAAAACTTGCTGTCCATCGGTTTACGTAGTACTGTTGACATGTGCAATCAATCTTTGGCTAAAGCTAATGGTTTTTTTCTATGACTACAAACATTTTGTTATCTACGGCAATTCAAGAGGGTCTATTTGAATCTTGGAATAAGAGGATATCCCTGGAAGTAACTAAGTTAGGTTTTTCTAAACACTATTTAAGGTCCAAGGGTTTTGGGGCTGCAGTTTCTTTGGTTAAGCAGTGAATTTTGGATCAATCCAAGCAAATGGATCATTCTTTGCTGGAGTCACAAGGTGTTGCCCCCTTCTAAAAAGACCTGATCCCAGTTACTATTCCAAAGGGATATTTGTTTGTGTGGCCTTACTCACATGGTCGAATGGCCTTTACTAAGTTTAGATTAAATGTTCACCCCTCAGCAATTCTTGAGGGGCGCTACCAGGGGGTTCCGAGGGGGGAGAGGGTCTGCCGTTTGTGTAACTCAGGACAACTGGAGACCAGTGAGCACCTTTTTTTATATTGTGTGGCTACTGAGCTTCCAAGGAGCCACTTTTTATTTAGGCATAGGGAGGAGGAAAAGTTGCCTGGCCATGTGGTATTAAAAAAATTTTCGTAGCCCTGTGGACTTGCCAAAAGCAAGAAACATTGAACGCTTCTGTAGTCATGCTATCCAGATACATTTAGGGCATACGAGCATGACAAGTAGTGCCCTTGGTAAAGTTCAGGGGATGCAGAACTAAGTTCTTTAAGGTCGAAGTGAAGGTTTGGCTTGATTTAATTTATTTTAATGGAGCATTGGGTTATATGTTTTTGAGTAAGCTCCCCCATGCTATTTATTTAAAGGTATTATGTTTGTATGTATAGTTTATTGTTTTAATTATGTTTTGTATATGTATTTGTATCTTGTTGTTTTAAATTTGGAACGTGTTTTGTTGAAAACCTATGGGTTAACAATAAACTAAAACTAAAAAAAAAAAATAGATGATAGGGGCAGGGGTGGGTGGGTTTAGGGTGAGGGTGGGTTTAGGGATAAGGGATTTTAATATATTTTAATTTATTTTGTGTTTTTAACATTGTAAGACACTCTGGGCCTTAGGGTGAGGTAAAAATTTAAACAAACAAATAAAAGTAGCTCTTCATCAGTCAGTTCACATTTCCTGTACCCCAAGTCACCTGTTTCCCCAAAGACATTCAGCTCCATCTGACTGAGGGTAATTTCAGACGTGACGGGCCTTTCGGCCCACCACGCTGAACCCTGGACTTGGATCTATCCCGGATCCCAGTTCCTGATCAGACTGGCCATCCTTTATACGTGCTGGCCTGATCGCAAAGGGGAATCAGGGAGGGAACAGGGCTGAACGGCGTGACGTGCGGTCGCTCAACCCCGTCCCCGCCCCTCCACTGGCCAGCTGCCCTCGGGGAGATGGGCGAGCGCAGCGGCCAATCAGGCCGCTGTGCTCGATCCCGTACCACGGTCAGGAACGGGGTGAAGTAACAGACATTACTTTCGCCCCATTCCTGATCGTTGTCCAACTAACCACAGTTCTGGAGGTGAGACCAGCCTCACCTCCAGAACTGTGGTTAGCTTTGAACCCCACCAGGAATTCACTGTGGTGAACATCTGGCGGGGTTCAAACAGACGTTCACGCAATCACAGCCACCACCCTGAATCCATTGTGATTCAGGGTGGTTGACTGTGATCCCGTAACATCTGAAATTACCCTGAGGCACTCTTGGTGGTTCCGTGGGTATCCAAAGGGCAGTGATGAGGGAAAATAGCAGGGAAGGTCCAACCTCCATAATGACTTCCTTACTTGGGCCAGGGAAAAAACGTCCGGAAAAGTTACCATCTCGATCACATCCGACTCTCTCATCTTGTCCAGGGCTGTTCCAATTTGGAGACTGCTTCCCCCGCTAACCACTGTCACCTGTGTTCTCCACAATACTTGTGAGACCAGCAGAGTCATGTTGGAGACTACCTGGCCTCCCCAGTTATCTACAGCAAACCAGTGCCCCTGTTCAGAGACCAGCTAAACAGAGCACAACAGCGTATAATCGGAGAGATTAGGAACGCCTGGTGCCAGCACATCAGCTACAATGCTAGCAAAAATCAGTGACATATTGATGATCCTTCAAAAAAGTATAATAAAGCCATTTAATTTTCTTTTTTTAAATGTTCAGTAAAGCCTTTCAAAATGTTTCCAGTGTGTCAGTAAGTTTTCCCCTGGCCCACCAAGCCTTCCTCCCGTGCGATTTCCTGCTCTTTCCTTTCCCTGTGTATTCACTACTGACATTCACAAGTCATCTGGCAGCAGCCCTGAACTCTTAATTTTCCAATTGGCATTCCCAGGCTAGCTGGAATGGATAGTGTAGGAAGTGTAGAAGCAAAGGCATTCTGTCAGCTACTATGCTCCCCCCACCCTGGCCCTCAAAGGCAAGTACTTCCAACCTTTTAAACGTTGTGTCTCTTTGTTTATATTCTAAATATATGTTTATACTTGTAATGACCTATGGCTACAAAAATAAATTTATTCGTTCATTCAAGTGCTTCCAACCCCAGCCCTCCAAAGCAGCTTATAACTTTGCTATACCACCATTCTCCTCTGTCCCCTATGTGCCCTCACCCTCCATGCAAGTATGGCCAGATGACTCCCCACCCTCTTCCCTTCCACCCTCCAGCCCTCAAAGCAGCTTAGTACTATGTCATACCACCATTCTCCACTGCTCCCATTCTCCCAAGCCTCCCACCTTCCCCAGAATAAGCACAGAAACCATGGATTGTGAAAAAGATAACTTTATTTAACAATATAAACTTTATTTTAACTTTAATCAAACTTGATTTTTGGATTTTAATGAATTTAATTATTTAAAACGTGCTTTCATTTATTTGCAAGGCCCTTTATTTCTTCTTCCACCTGCCTCTTTTGGGGGCAGTAGTGTGTACTCTCTTGGGGGGTGGGCGGACTGGCGGGAGGACATTTTCCTCCTCCTCCCCCATGGATCTGCCAGTGGAGGTGCTTTGCCCTGGGGAGAGGGGCTTGATTGCTCGAGAAACCAGGATGGGCGGTGAATAATAATTCTTCCTGCACAGAAGAATTATTCTTTGGGTTTATCACCAAGTTTTCTTTAGGTGTAAGTATCAGCAAGCCTACAGGTTTACTGAAATGATCATTTATGATTGTAGCATGTTTCCCTTTACCAATCCTTTTGGCTACTGGCACTGCAATTTTTCAGTATGTTTCCTCTTCCTGTAAATACAAGAGAATAGTGATTATACTTCATTATCAAGGCTGCAAGACACTTTCCATTTTATGATCTATTTTAGCACATTTTAGCATAAAAATGGCCCCACTTCTACCTTCCTGCCCGTGTTTCAGCCCTGTCCCACCCTTCTACGCAAATATATCAAACACCCCTTGCCCATGGTGCCTTTCCACCACCCTCAAAGACTACCATCCCGCCATGATGCCTCCCTGCCACAGTGCCTCTCCCCACCAACAGTCCTCCATACCGCTATGGTACCTCTCCCATGCGCTAGTCCTCTGTACTTCCATGGTTCCTTTCCCTCCTACCATCCGGCATGGTGTCTTTCCCCCTCTGTCAGCCCATCATCCTGCCATGATGCTTTCCCCCCTGCCAGCCAACCAAGGTGCCTCTCCCATCTCATTCCACCATGGCGCCTTTCCCTCCCTCTCCAGCCCGCTGTCTCACCATGGTGCCTCTCAACCCTCCACCAGCTGGCCCTCCTTTCCAGACCTCTCCCCACCAGCTCACTGTCATGCTATGATGCCATTTCCTCTTCTGCCAGACCACCAATCCATGGTGGTGCCTCTCCCCCCAGCGTGCAGTCCCACTATGGTGTCTTTCCTTCCACTCCATCCTGCAGGTCTGCCATGGTTCCTTCCCACCCACTTCCCGTGCATGTAAACCACATAATTTGATACCAATAAAAGGAAGCCTATATCATGAAGTTGTGTAAATGCATTCCCCCTCGCCCCCCAATGCATTAACTTACCATAGTTGCTTCACAGACACGGTGATGAAAAGATTGTTGAAGTAGGGCTGAGACGACCGTTCATTTACTGTTTACCTCATTTCCAAGGGTACGTTTTTACTTCCGATCTGTTGTTTCCGCATTTCTGAGATAATCGCTGTGTGATTAGCCCACCCCCTAACCTCCTGCCTGTACCCCTTAACCTCCACTCCAGTGCCTCCAATCAGAATTGTTGTTGTATGTTGTTCCCTTTGCTTTGACCAATCTGCAACTGGATTGCAGATTTGTCAAAGAATCTGAATACCAGCCAGTAAGTGACAAGAAATTACGAAAGAAAATGGAGTTTAGAGAAGACAGAAGAAATGCGGTATTGCATTAGTATTACTTCTCAAGATTTGAAATTGAAGATAAAGCGGTAAACAGCAAAGTGGTAAATGGCAATGGGATCCTGATAAGCAAATTATCAGTAAATAGAGAAATAAAATGCTGAGTGAGACATTGTCAGGTACCAAGCAGTTCTCGATTGATCTAGACAGGATTGGGACCCTGGATTTCAACAGGAATTCCCATTTTTGCAAGATCTCGATCCAGCCCTAATGTATACTCTACAATTGCTTCCAATAGATAAAAAAACCAACAACAACAGATTAAGACTTTCTCCTTCAAACTTTTGATGGATTACTGCAGACGTTTTAAGCATATGAAAACAGCTGGCTATACTGAAATGTTAATATAAATTAGTTGTGACAACTAAAAGTAAAACATCATGGTAAAGGTATCATAATACTAAGGGAGGGGCCATATGAGCAGCGAGGGCCTGATCAGTGTGTGGCCCTGTGGTGTGCAAACATGGCCGACACTGCGGAGCTACTGTGGGGAGCTGCGCATACAAGCAACCTCCCCCCCCCCCCCCCCCATGAGGAAGCCACTTTTACAGGGGCGGGCCACGGTGCCGGCCACACAAGCAGGCACCCTGCCCTGTCTCCCTCCAGTTGGGGTAAGGCTGTTCTGTGATGTATCTGTGGAATTTTTCTGAGGATGCATCACCAGAGCAGGGGGTAGCATCTGGTGGCCACCGGCTACACAAGATAGGGAGCTTTATTACGTAGCTTTATTAGTGGGTTTTTTTTGCTTTATATCCATAAATCAATTCCATAAATCAATATTTCATTTGTTTTGTTTTTACTTACATATCTTTGTGATCCATCATATTCACATCTCTCTATTTTTCCTAGGCTGCCATCTGAAAAATACAATTTCTCTGCACTGTGATCAATGGTGAGTCCATTCGGTGTTAGGATGTTGGTGCTGATGACAACCTGTGCATTCTTCCCAGAAAGTGTAGATCTCATGATGCTTGGGTGTTGCTCATTCCAGTTAGTCCAAAACATTAAGCTGTATTAAATAAAAAAGAATAAAATAAAACCGTGTGTTATAAAAACTTAAAACCTGTATATATGTATGTATATACAATGTGATTTATATATATGAAAATTGTGTGCCATAAGATACTATAATATGCATAGTACTTTTACAATTAACCACAGCATTGGGTACAGATTATTATAGAGCTGAAATGAGTAGCAATTCTATATCTGAAAATATTATCCACTTTTCCAGATAGCACTCTGAATATCCAAATTATTTTTTTGCACCTGAAGCAAGAATTTTCATATTTGGTAGGGCTGAAACTCGATCTCGAGTTTTTCTCGGTTATTATCAAGAATCACGGTTCTCGACTAATTTTTAACAAGAAATGATAATCGAGAAAAATACCAATTTTTGAAATACCATTTGCCATTACCGTTTACTGCTATTTCCCTTTTACCATATACCCATTTACTATGTACCACTTTCCGTGTTCATTCCGGTAATGCACATGTGCAAAGTGGCATTTTGGAATTTGTGTATGTGTGTTACCAGGATGAAGGCAGTACATAGTAAATGGTACATGATAAATCTGATATACAATAAATGGTAAATTGCAGTAAACAGTTTTTCTAGAAAAATATCTCAACTGAGATCTTCATCTGTTACTGAGATTGTACCGAGATCTTGGTGACAGTTCTCAATTCTCACAATATTTTCGCAAGAAAAAAATGGTTTCTTGTTTTAGCCCTTATAGTTAGTAACAACCATATATTTGCTAACAGGTAAAAACAAATGAGACAGTAGCCCAGAGTAACCCACAAGTCACCTGTTCATCAGTTCAGTGGCTGCCAGATGTTTGTCCACACATGCCATGGGGTGAGCAGCAGGCTGCAACTGGACATGTTGTCCAGAGAAGTTTGGTGAAATGGTATGAGCTAAGGCTCGCCCAGCCAGGCTAATCTAGGCTAATGTGTGCCCTCCCATCTGATAGGCCCCGCCCTGCCCTGCCCATCCTCAGCACAAGGTGATATCCATGGATGGGGCCTAGAGGAGTGCACACACCTGGACTGCCAAACAGCTGATTGGGGGTGGGGGCTGGAGGAGTGTGTTCACCTGGACCACCAAACAGCTGATTGGGCAGCCTGGAGCAGTGCGCTCACCTGGGCTGCTAAACAGTTGATGGGGGGACCTGGAGAAGTGCTCTTGGCTGAGTTTCCAAGCAGCTGATGTGGGGGACCTGGAGAAGCACACTCACCCCAGCCACCAAACAGCTGAGCAGGGGCCCAGAGGAGTGGAGGAGCCTTCTTCCCCCACAGACCTCCCCCATCAGTTATTCGGTGGACCAGGTGAGCGTGTTCCTCCAGGCCCCCATGATCAGATGTTTGCGGGCAGCTCCTCATGAAGGCCTGATCCTGCTGTGCAGCAGGGGTCCAGGAGCCTGCCCCATGTGGACAGCTCCTCAGCTGACCCGTGGCATGGAAGGGCTTGTGACGGCAACCTCCTTGTGCGCATTCCCCAGAAGAGTAGGGAAGTAGCTCATTTGGACTGTCCTCCTTGTCAGTCCAAAGTGTGGTGGCTGCAGTGGCCCTCCCCAGGGTGGACAAGGAATCTGGCTCACCCCTGTCCCATTTGTTTTCAACTCAACTCATTGTTTATTCATTTTGACCATAGGTCATAACAACACATTATTATAACAAAGACAATCCAAACTAGTAAAATCAATCACCAAAAAATTTAAAATAAAGAGAATGATCGATTGATCAATAGACAGTCAACCTGGTCTGACCACCTGAAACCAGTAGGTTTCATAACAACAGGTTTTGCACTAATCAAAAGAAACAAAATATCTTAAAAGAGAATCTAAATAGTAATCTAACTCTAGTGCGGAGTTCAGGTACAAACAAATCCAATTCCTAGAGCCCAAACTTTAGCTGGAGTCAGCTGAATGCAGCTTAGTCAAAAGATTGCACCTACAAACAAAGAGAGCATGGGCAAAATTTGCCACCTTTATCACAATTTGGTCACTGGGGTTTGCCAATAGATAGGATCTTCAGGGCAAGATCCCAATGCAATTTTCCAATCAACAAAGGAGTAGGGATGTGCGATCAGAACGTGGTTTGGATGTTCGGCCGTTCAGTTCGAAAACCAAGTTCGGGTTTGGTTGTTCGGCTTGGCGGAGTTCGATTTCGCAGAACATTGCCGAACGTTCTAAATAGCGCTATCGGTACTGATATCGATACCGAATTCGAAGATTTTTTTCTGTATTGGTATCATTTGGCCCAGAGACCACCCCTGGTGCCAGGAAGTCTGCTCCTCAGCTGCCTCCCCCTTCCAGTCACATTTTTCCTGCTTGAATGGACCTTCCAGTCACGTTTTTCCCACCCCCGAACTCATCCGAACTCACCCAAACATGACTGAACTGTTCGGTCATTTTTGAGTTTGGTTCGAATGTTCGGTTCGGTCGTCCGAACAGACGGAGTTCAATCCAAACTCTGAACATCCGAACCGCGTTCGCACATCCCTACAAAGGAGATAGCAACTTAACACAGGTATCTAGTGTGGCCGTACAGTAAAATAAGTAGTGAGGAAGATCCTCAATTTGTTGAAGACCACAAGGACAAAACCTCTGATTGTACGGGATTTTCCTGCCATCCAGCACAGCAGAAGGCATTTGTTAAAATCTGAGTAGTCACAGATCTTTGAATTGTATAATTACTAATAGAGGACAAATATGATTCAACTTGGTGCTGCGACTTGATCTTTCTGTACCAAGGAACAGTTTTAACTAACGGTAAAGCAGCCAAATCTGTCTGCATATGTGTGTCCTTTAAGATTCTCCTAGTTACATCCTTAGCTTAGGGGCGGCCAAGCCATGGGAAAAGGGGGTGGAAAAACCTGCTTCTCTAAGGAGCGTTTCTATATTAGTCCGCCATGAGTAGCCAAGGCCAGACTGCACTTATTTAATCCAACAAAGTTTGGATAGTCACGTGTTTGACAGAGACAAGAACTTTAAGCAATAGAGGGTTAAATAAAGACAGGCTTTCATCTGAACAGGTAGGACACCTGTCTCAACACTCATCAGAACTGAGGGGGTGCTCACAAGAACACCCAGTATGGTTTGTTTTCACCCAGTGTCCATGGTTTTTGGCCATTTCAATTTGGATATTCAATTATTCAACCAAAAATCCCAAACAAAATTACTGAAATCCCAGAAAAAGCACCTAAAACAACAACTCCTAAAAATCCCCAAAATGAAGGCAATATTGTTTCATACCCACTTCGGTGGCCCTGATTCTAAGTGGGTGAATTCAACAAATATATTTTGCTGCAGATATTTATTTCAGCTCTAATATATTAGATAAAATGTATTGTTTTAGTGTACAATCAGTGATTTTTTGGTCTGATATTTAAAATAATTTTTTATCAAAGAATAACAATGAATTGGTTTTTTTAACAGTGGACAACAAATATGACATTCACTAACCTGATCAGTGCCCTGATCTAACACTGATGCTGCTTAATGCGAGGTCAGTGGCCAACAAAACTTGTATGATTCACAACTTGATTCGGGATGAGGCTGCCGACCTCATGTGCATTACAGAGACCTGGCAGGATGAAGCATCTGGGCTGTTATTGTCCCAGATGGTGCCAGCTGTGTACTTGGTGCAGCATCAGGCTTGGCTCAGGGACTAGAGGTGGGCAGAGTGTCTGTGATCTGTAAAGACAGCTTGGTCTTTTGGAGGTATCTGATGCCTGACTCATCTGATATAGAGTGTGTCCACTTTGTGTTGGATTTGGATGGGGATAGATTGGGAATCCTCTTAGTGTATGGACTACCCCGCTGCACAACTAATTCCCCAACTGCTGTAGCTCAGCTGGTCTCCGAGGTGGTGTTGAAATTGACAAGACGTATTCTCTTGGGTGATTTCAACATACACATTGAGACTAGCCTTTCAGGAATTAGTGGCCGCCATGACAACTATGAACATATCCCAGATAATATCTGGCCTGACACATCAGGTGGGACACACATTGGATTTCATGTTTTGCACCAGCCTGGATTCAGGGGGTCCGATTATTTGAGGTGTTGTTACAATGCGGTTGTCATGGTCAGATCATTACCTTCTGAAATCCCAGATCCTATAGTCCTCCTATGCCATCACTGGGGTGGTGGACTGGTTAGAGGTTGGTCTGACCCCAGAGGCTAATGGATCCGATCAGTTTCCAGAATTATCTGAGGGGATTTGCCTACTGACCTTAGCGGCTATTCTGTTGATGACCTGGTTGCCTTGTGGAATTAAACTTGACCATGGCCATAGACATGGTTGCACCAAGGCTTCTGCACCCACTGCTGTGGCAGCATAGGTCCCCTGGTGTATGAGGAGCTGAGGTGGCTGAAATGGGAGGGTAGGTGGTTAGAGCACAGGTGGTGCTTGAGTCACGCTGAAGCCAACTGATTACAGCATAGATCATTTTTAAAAGATTGCCATGGCTGTGATGACAGCGAAAAAAGCTTTCTTCTCCACTATCATAGCGTCTGCAAAGTCTTGTCCGTCAAAGCTGTTCCACGTGGTGAAGGCCCTAGTTAATCCGGCGGGCCTCCGCCCAGAAACGGAGCTACCTACTGCCCATTACGATATTTTTATTAACTACTTTGCAGACAAAATTGCTCATATTCACCACGACTTGGGTGCTGCCATTTTATCTGTAGAGTCAGAGTTTGGGGTTATGGAAGCTGAATCTTGTTGTGTTTATTTTGATCAGTTTCAATCTATATCACCCACCGATGTTGGGGAGGTGCTTGGAGCAGTGGGGTAACTACTTGTGACTTAGATCCTTGCCCGTCCTGGCTGGTGAAAGCTAGCTCGGAGACACAGAGGGTCATTGCTGGCTGGGGTGGTCAATGCCTCCCTTTGGGAGGGTAGAGTGTCAGACACTCTTAAAATTGCAGTTTTCCATCCCCTGCTCAAGAAGCCATCTTTGGACACAGACTCCCCGGCCAGCTATTGGCCTGTCTCTAGCTTCCCCTTTTTAGTGAATGTTATTGAATGGGTGGTTGCCTGACAGTTCCAGGCTCTTCTCAATACCATCAGATTCCTGGACTTGTTTCAGTCAGGCTTTCATTCTGGGTATGACACAGAGACTGTACTTGTGGCCTTGGTCGATGACCCGCACCTGATCCAGTTGCCTCGTTGGCGAAAGAGGCCATTATTAAATTCTAGTTAAAATTGAAGTTTTTGAATAATGGGACTTTTTCCCAATTTGCCCTTGAAAAAGCTCACAATGGATTTTGGGATATTGGACTAGTTGCTATCTTGTCAGCCTTGGGGTTTTCAAAAGAGTTTCTCTTGTCCTTGACTTACAACAGGGCTTTGGTGGAGTTCCAGAGTAGGATTAGGGACCAAGAAATGCAGATGGAAAGGGAGGCAACTGTAACACAGAAGGTAGCCAGATTATAGAGCTCCTTCCCTAGGACCCATATGGAGGCCTCCTATTTGGGCAATCTGATTTTTTGCGAACACAGAGTTGCATTCCTCTTGGCAAGATTTAATATGTTCCCCTCAGTGGTGACTGAGGGAAGGCATTGTGGAATTCCTTGTGAAAAGAGGCATTGTCTACAATGTAATCAGAAAGAAATAGAATCATTGACACACATAATGCTTGACTTTCACTTGTATGTGACTATCCAGAAGTTGTACTTGAGGGATATGTTATCTAGACTACATGCTATTAAGGGTCAGGAGATATTGATTGTCCTTTTGGGTGACAATGATATTACGATTCAAGTGGCAAGATTCTGTGAAGCAGCAATCAAACTCAGACAGGCTAGTCTAAATATCAGTTAGACTTACAGGTGAATGGATTGAATCTATGGGATAGCAAATGGTTGAGTCGCCTGATAAAGATTGGAAAATTGGTAACTATGTTTTAAACTGAATGTCTTGCTCATGAACTTTATAGATTTATTTGAACCCAATTGGATGATGTTTGGTATGATTAGCTGTGTAAATTTGTATAACAACAAGATTTTAGAGGTTTGTGTTTTGTATTTAAATTGGTATTATGTTTTAAATTGCCATAGCCAATGGCTAAAGCAAATAAACTTGAACTTGACCTACACAATGCTTTATCATCTTGAGGCTAGATTACTACAACATGCTCTACATCAGGCTTCCCTTGATGACTGTTTTGAAGCTGCAGCTGGTGTAGAATGCAGCGGAGTGTCTCCTTTCAGGGGCGAGGTGCTGGGAACACATTACATGGGTGCTCCAAAATCTGCCCCTATAGCTTTCCAGGCACAATTCACGGCCCACGGTCTGGGCCCCACACATCTGAAAGACCACCTGTCCTTCCATGTCTCACTGTGGCCCCTGCCATCAAGTCAGAGTTATAGTCCAAGATCCCATGCTGAGATAATTACGTCATAAGGTAAAAAAGGTTTGGCTATATAGACATGTTACAAAAGTCATGGCATCTCCAAAACTGCCAGTCTTACGAGTGACTGTTGTGGAGTTTAGGGGGTGGCAGCCTCTAAACACCCCCTTCCGGGGCCCAATAATTGCGTCATAAGGTACACGGATGAAACGAGCAATATATGTTGCAGAATAGTTTACATAATTCCAAACTGTCCAATCTGACTAACCATGTGGGCAGGAAGGGCAGGATAAAAATCTTTTAGAAATAAATAAAAAAATTAACCCCTTTCTGATCGCTCTGAACAGGGGTAGCGGGGACCATTAATTACATCATAAGGTACATGGCTGAAACTAGCATCAGTTGGTAGAGCTCACCTTCCTGCATCTTAAAATATCCAATCTGACTACTTTACATGGGGCCGGCGCCAAATCAGACCACTTAATATGGTCAGTGCCATAACAATTTCCACTGTACATAGATTAAGTAATGCATAGTTGGCACCAATATCACAGCTCCAGAAATTTGGTGGTGCTTCTATTTTTGGCCTTACTGTGGAAAGGAGCCCAAGCAGCCACCAGAGCGGGAGCCAGGCAGCAACAAGAGCGCTAGGGGGGTTATGTCATCAACAGGTGCCAGCTGGAGACACACAGAAGGGCCTGGAAAGAGACTAGCTAGAGGAAGGAGTGAGTCAGCAGATAGTATGGGTCTGTGGCAAGAAATTGAAAGCTGAACAAGTCAGGCACACCTGCCTTCAGTCTGGGACCAAGGAGATCCCAGGTATTAGAGTCCAAAAGGCTGTCTCAGTCCTTCTGAAGTTAGAAGGTTGGGAAAAAGAGGAGTAACTCTTCTCTTTATATTGGATTGGAGAAAAGGGTAAAGGGCAACTTGGAAGAGTCATAGAATCATAGAGCTGGAAGGTACTGAAGAGGTCATCCAGCCCAATCCCCTTCACAGAGCAGGAAATCTGTAGTAACAGCATTCCCATGTCCAGTCCCTGCTTTAAAACCTCCAGTAAGAGAGAGTGCACCACTTCCCTAGTGAATTTGTTTCATTGTCAAACATCCCTTATAGGTCATTTTTACACAGATGCCCCCCCCCCCCCC
>QEPC01006430.1:6693157-6716251 GCA_003113815.1 Sphenodon punctatus | reverse complement strand
CCACACACACACACACCCTCGCCGAAAGCCTGGCGGAACAGCCAGGTCTTACATAAACGCCGAAATAGCAAGAGAGTGGGAGTCAACTGAGCCTCCTCCGGGAGCGAATTCCACAGCACAGGGGCGGCCACTGAGGAAGATCTAACATTGGTGGCCACCCACCTCACCCGGGGAACCTCCATATCATGATACAACTACCACAAGAGGGAAAAAATCCCCCCACAAGAAAATATAATTGCTAGATGGAACTACTAAACATACCTTCAAAAACACAGAACCCCAGAAACAAAACAAATAAAGAAGGTGACACACATGAAATTACAACCACTATAAAAATAAAAGGAAAAATTTCATCAAAGTAGATTAACCCATGGCAAAGGAATCACTTGGTATGATTTTAATGTGCATAAGGAAAGTCTCCCAGCTGGCTTTCACTAGCCAGGATGGGCAAGGATCTAATTCACAGCTGGTTGCCCACATCACCTCAAGCATCTTCCTCACACTGGTGGGCGATATCCATTGAAACTGATCCAAATCAACAGGACAAGACCGAGCTTTCATAACCCCAAACTCTGACTCTGCTGTTGAAATAGCAGCACCCAACTCCTGGTGAATACGAGCAATTTTGTCTGCAATACACTAATCAGTCACTGCCATAAAAGTTGCCACTGTGGTAATAAAAGTTGTATTATAAAACTGTACCATAACAATTTATCATACAAACTTTTGTTTATTCCAGACTACATCAATATTTTATTTTGACACTGTCATTTGCTATCATTTCTTTCATAAACTATGTTGAGCACTGCAATTTGGGAGCTCAAACCGAAGTCTTTTTAATAGGATGAAAATTAGGAGATTTGTGTTTACTGTCAGTTTCATGTATTCACACCATCTTATAATGTTCTGAGTTAGTAAAGCATACAGATCTGGAAATGAAAAGAAACACATTTGTTTCACTGACACACTGAATTAAAACATTGATGGCATTAGATGCCTACAGCACTGATTAAATTTATTCTACCCATGAAGCAACAGTTTATGATTATAAAATGAATAGCACACTTAAATGAAGGGAACATTAATACAATATGATATTAATATACAAATACTCACATTATTCACCTGCCACTGACATTCTGAATTAAATCAGTAATGGGGTGTATAACTGATTAAATATCTACACAACAGAAAGCAACAGCTTATGATTTACAGAGGCAATGGTACAGTGATCACATCATTACGTTGCCAAACGACATCTATCACTTTTACTGAACTTAACGAAGATGGATTACATCCCACAGATGAGATGCAGCCTATAAATATTGTCATGCTGATCTTCATCTGACTTTCCTTGAGAATAGACAAGCAACAAATCAATAACTGAACAGAACTCATATTAGAGATCCTTCGTTATTTGGCATATAGAATAAAAATATTCTTAGCAAGGGAAAAAAATACTTCCAAATGTTGATATCTCCAAATGTGAATACTACATTTAGATTTGGTACTTTTGAGCTTGGCTGATTTCTAGCTTATCTCTGTTACTGTTAGTTATGCTTATTCAGGAAGATTTCTTAAATCCAGAACATTAACCTCTTTTTTACTGGACTGCAAACCGTTTCCCTTGAATTCTGTATTGTAAATCACCTCCATGTTTTTAATTATACAGCTAGATGCAAGACATAAAACCACCATTTTCAACTTTATAATGTAAACTATTCTTCCTCAAAAATGAAAGAGAGTGAATGTTTCAAAATTGAGCAGAAATACTCTTCTCCCACAGCCACCCCCTTTCAAATGAGGCAACAGGTTTTGCCAGGGCTATGTTTTTTCCCTGGCAGGGAAGAGCGGGAAACTGACATGTAACTGACAAGGCAAAAGCCCCTTGCAGCAGTCAGTCACAGCACTCGCTATTGCAGCACTAGGGCAGGAACAGAGTGGGAGGCGTCTGCCTGGGATGGAGGGAAGAGAGCAGGCTTCTGAGGCAGCAAGCAGTGGTGGGAGGATCAGGGAATGAAGAAGGACCGGCAGGCCTGGCCCCCTTTCTTCTCCGCGCTTCATTGCCGAAGAAGGAGGGAGAACAGAGACAGCAGAAGTGGCAGCAGAAGCGGCCTGGAAGGCTCAGCAGGGAGTAGTTTGTTTCTTACTTCTCCCCCTTCCCCCTTAAAAAAGACTTCACAAATTTTGGCATGTTGGGATTACAATGATGGGACACATTGTTTTAATGCCAATTGTAGATTTAAGCATGCCTTCAATGTGGAGGGACACATCCTTTCTCAAACTGTTTTTGGAGTAAAGGAGGCATCCAAAAAGGTAAACGTAAGTTTACCATGGGTCAGCAAAAAGGTAGTGGAGGGAACAATCCTTCCCCAGTTCCTGCAGGAAAGAGCACCAAAACCAGTTAAATGGGAGATGTTACAAAAATTGTTAGTTGATTACCCTAAAAAGGATGTTTCCAATTATGTGGTTGAGGGTTTTCGTTATTGTTTTAAGATACCATTTTTGGGCATTAGGAAGCACATGCTTGCTCCAAATTTGAAATTGGTTATTGGTTTAGAAGATATCGTTGAAACTAAAATCAATAAGGAAGTTGTTGAAGGTCGAGTAGCAGGCCCATTTGATGATTTTCCAATTGGAAATGTATGTGTTTCCCCTCTTGGTATTGTCCCAAAAAAGGCACAGGGAGAATATTGACTGATCCATCATTTGTCTTACCCTAAGGGATTGTCAGTCAATGACACTATACTGGCTGAGCTATACTCAGTACATTATGCATCTTTTGACAGGGCTGTTAATATGATGAGGTCATGCGGTAGAGGGGCTATGATGGCTAAGAGTGACATGAAATCAGCTTTTCGCCTAGCTCCGGTCTATCCTGGGGATTTTGACTTATTTGGTTTCAGGATTAAGGGTAAGTTTTATTTTGACAAAGCAATGCTAATGGGTTATTCCATTTTATTTATTTATTAATATTTATTAAACACATTTATATCCCGCCCCTCCTGCAATGCAGCCCGGGGCGGCTCACATCATAAAACAATTAAAACCATAAAATACATTAAAATTCAATAAAACAATCAAATATCCAATATAAATATTAACAGGGCTTAGAAAACACAAGGGTAGGGGATTAAAAGAAACCCTCCCTACCCTCCCCCAAAGGCCTGGGCAAACAGCCAGGTCTTACAGTTCCGCCGAAACGTTAAAAGGCTTGGGGCCAGGCGAGCTTCCTCCGGAAGGGAGTTCCACAGCCGCGGCCCTACCACCGAGAATGCTCGCTCCATCGTGGCCCCCCGCTTAACACGGGGGACCTCCAGGAGGGCACCCCCGGCAGACCGCAGGAGCCGTTCCGGGGCGCGAAGGGCGAGGCGGTCCCTAAGGTATGAGGGGCCAAGGCCGTATAGGGCTTTATAGATCATCACTAGGACCTTGAACTTGGCCCGGCACACTATCGGCAGCCAGTGCAGAGCTCGGAGCACCGGTGTAATGTGCTCCCGGCGACCCGTCCCCGTAAGAAGACGAGCCGCCGCATTCTGCACCAGCTGCAGCCTCCGGGCCAAGAACAAGGGAAGCCCCACGTAGAGCGCGTTGCAGTAGTCGAGCCTCGAGGTGACAAAGGCATGGATGAGGGAGGCCAGGTCCGGGCCAGAGACGTATGGACGCAGCCTAAGCACCAGATAAAGCTGGCGGAAGGCAGCCTTAGCGACTGCCTCCACCTGCCGCTCCAGACGCAGGTCTGCGTCCAATACCACCCCCAGACTCCGGACCTGCTGAGCTACAGGAGGGCGAACCCCCCCAACCAGGGGGGCCACCACCCCCTTCGCCCTCCCCACAACCATCACCTCCGTCTTATCTGGGTTGAGCTTCAGTCTGCTCAGCCGCATCCAATCCGCCACGGCCTCCAAACATTGGGATAGCAACGAGACGGCAGGGTCTGGGTCAGTAGAAAAAGAGAGGTACAGCTGAGTATCATCAGCATACTGGTGACAACGCACCCCGAACCCTCTCACGACTTGTGCGCTTCTTTTGAAAAAATTAGCTCAGCTCTGGAGTAGATAGTTAGGATTCACACTGGTGACTGCCATATCAACCATTATCTTGATGATTATCTGTTTTCGAGGAGAGCTGGGACTCAGGGTTGTGCAGAGCTATTGCAAGCTTTCCACACTATCACTGAACGTTTAGGTGTCCCAATAGCTGAGGAGAAAACGGAAGGTCCAGCAGTGATTATGACCTATTTGGGTATCAAGTTAGATTCGCAATGTGAGCTATCTCCGCTTCCAGTGGATAAATTCAGGAAGTGAATTATGAAGTGAAATTCATAAAGTCAGGAAGTGTATGGCTTCCTGAAAGGTGACATTACACGAGTTGCAGTCACTTTAGGGCAGCCTTAATTTTGCCTGTAGAGTTGTTGAACATAAGAAGTGCCATACTGGGTCAGACCAATGGTCCATCTAGTCCAGCATCCTGTCTCCGACAGTGGCCAATCAAAGTGGCTTGGGAGAAGCACCCAACAGGTCACAATGGGGGATCCATTCCCTGTTGTTTTCCCCCAACTCCCGTGATGTTCCCTGATCCTGTCTGGCAAATAGCTGCTAATAATGGACCTATCTTCCAGAAACTTGTCCAAACCTCTTTTAAACTCAGCTATAGTCCTGGCCCTTACCACAGCCTCTGGCAGTAGATTCCACAACCCACTTATACGCTGAATGAAAAAATATGTCCTTTTATTTGTTTTAAACTTGCCACCCATGAGTTTCATGAAGTGCCCCCTAGTTCTAGTACTAGCTGAGAGGGTAAATAACTGTTCGTTATATATTAGTTCCACACCACTCATGATTTTATATACCTCTTATCATATCTCCTCTCAGTCGTCTCTTCTCCAAGCTGAAGAGTCCCAACCTGCCAAGCCTCTCTTCATACAAGAGCCCTTCAATGCCCTTGATCATTTTTGTTGCCCTTCTTTGTACCTTTTCTAGTTCAGCTATGTCTTTTTTGAGATGGGGTGACAAGAACTGCACACAATATTCGAGGTGTGGTCACACCATTGATTTGCAGAGGCATTATGCCCTCCTCAGTTTTATTCTCTATCCCCTTCTGAATAATTCTTAACATTCTGTTTGCTTTTTTGACTGCTGCTGCACATTTCACTGCTCCCAGAATTATTTATTTATTTATTTAATATATTTGTACCCCGCCCCTCCTGCAAACAGCTTGGAGCCTTCTCAGAAGAGCCTTCTTGTCCAGGCTTAAGACGGCGGGAGTGTTCCCCCCCCCCCCAATATTAGGATAACAGCAGAGATGAGCAATGATCTAGCAGTGTGGGATCATTTCCTTAGGGAACATAACAGTGATAGTTTGTGGAGAGATCAGTTGTTAACTGAAGCTGAGCTTCAAGTACATTCTGATGCAGCAGGGGGTATTGGTTTGGGAATTTATTTTAGGGGTAGCTGGTGTGCTGAACATTGGCCAACAGGGCTGCTTGTCTCAGATGTGATTCGGAATTTAACATCCTGGAATTATTTCCCATAGTTGCAGCGGTGCATATTTGGACTGCAGCTTTTAGGGATAAAAGGGTGGTATCCTGGTGTGACAACATGGCAGTTGTTCACATTATTAATTCTTTATCTTCCAGATCAGAAAAGGTAATGAAGTTAGTCCGGGTTCTTGTTTTGACCTGTTTAAAGAATAATATTATGTTTTCAGCAAGGTATATCCCAGACCTTGATAATAATATTGCGGCTGCCCGTGGCTTTGTTGCCCCCTTCTACATGGGGGGCCTATGAGCGTGCATACAGGGAATTTAATGAGTTTGGTAGGAACAAGGGGTGAGTGTTTCCCATTCCTTTGCCACAGATAATACAGTTTGGTCTTTATTTGTATGAAAAGGATTTGGCAGTAAGTACAATTGAGGACTTGACGCAGTCACCATTGCTGTCTGTAATGTTGGAGTCTTGGAGGCGTAGGGCAGCTTGTTTGCCTGATAGTAGGATTCCTTTCTCGCCGCAAGTGCTTGTGGATGAAGTTTGGGGTCAAGTTTGGGGGCAAATTTGTTCTTCTAAAAGTGAGACAATTTTATTCAATGTGGCTTTTAATTTAACTTTTTGGGGGGCATTAAGTATAAGTGAGTTGTTAGCTAGTTTGATCACTCCGGTAGGGCATTTGGTGTTGGGGATTTAGTTCTGGGTGATTCTTCAAACAGATTTAAGCTTAAATGGTCCAAGATGGATCAAAAAGGCAGAGGTAGGGTTGTGACAGTATATAAGTCAGGTGAGAGTTCGATTTGTCCAGTGTTGATGTTACAATTTTACTTAGCAATTTGACCACAGATTGGAGGACCACTTTTTATCCATGATTCTGGTTTGCCATTAACTACGTATCAGTTTGTGGTTGTAATGAAAAAAATTTAAAGTTGAGTTTTCCTGACCACCTATTTGGTTCCCACTCATTCAGGATTGGAGCAGTATCACTGGCTGCTGTGGCAGGTTTTGGGGATGAGGATATTAAGGCACTCTAGTGCTTTTGGGCCATATGTACATCCTCTTCCGGCACATCAGGTTTCAAAGTAAGGAGATGATATTTTGGTGGGGGAAGCAAAACTGAACCAATAATGTTTTAATTTTTTGTTTGATATTGTTTTAGGAAATGGTTGGGCTTCTTGGCAAAAGTTGGTGTGGATACTTGGACACAGTTTCATCTTCTGGGCAGCTGACACAACCAAGCGTACCAGTTGGGGATCACAGCTTGGCTTGAGTTCTAAGGTGGTATTGTTTTGGCAGGGAAAAGGGGACATGTTATGGGCCCAACCTATGCCTTTGATTTTGGGTTTGATGGATCATTCTCGCCCAGATGTCATAGTTATTCATTTGGGAGAGAATGATTTTAGTCATGGCTCTGGTCTTGACCTATCTATTATGATTAGGCAAGATTGGAAAAGACTGAGTGAATTGGTACCGCATACCAAGTTGGTTTTTATATCACTATTGCAAAGAAGGGTTTGGAGCAGGGTAAGGAACCCTAAGAAGGTGGATAGAGCAAGGAAAAGGGTAAATCATGAGGTAAAACGATTTATTGATCAGTGGAGAGGAGATTGGCTCGTCCATTCAGATATTAATTGGAGGAAGCCAGAATGGTATAGGGTGGATGGTTTGAGAAAATTGTTAATACAATTGCTATGAGGTAATCTGGGTTTCTATTGGCTATTTGAACGGGGGGGGGGAGCTTGCCAAGCATAGCTGGCTGCTGTAAGTGGCGGTAGTCAGTGGCAATAGGTTAATGGGGAGCTCAATGCATAATATTGGAATGGTAAATTGGATGGGAATTTGGATTAAAAAATTGAGGCATCTCAGAGACATGAGGGTAGGGCAAACTGGTCAGGGGATAAGTGACGTACTGTGTCGCCTAACTTTGGGAAGTGTTGGGCTATGTTCTATTATGCAGGATTTATGCATTCCAGTCAGGTGGTAAAGGACCCATCACTTCCCCCTTGAGACCCTATTTTGGGGGGTCCGAAAGCTGGTGGATGGAATAATAAACCATCCAGGCTAAGAGAGTTCAGGACACTTGGCATATATGGGGAAAGGGTACAGCTTGGTTAAGGTTTTATAGATTAATTACCCACAATTTTTCCCTGATTAACCCAGACTGCACATCTTATATAATAAAAGTTGTGGCTAGCTTAAATCCAATTTCTGTCTGTTGCATCATTTTGTTTGTGTGTGACAAACACTACATATATACCAGAACATCTGGGGATGTTTTAATTACTTATGACTGAACACCTGCTTGAGTTTTTTCTTCCTATATTCTCATTTTGGTTTCACAATTTACCTTTCTGGAAACAAGTCTGTCAAATTGCTTTGGAAGCATAATCACAGGAAACTGGATTGTTTTCAGTCAATCTGCTCATATATTGTTTTTGTAATAGATAACTATTTGATGACTGAGGTGAAAGTAATACCTCAAAAGCAATAAAACATCTGAAAACATGATTTAGCAGTTCACACAGATTACTAATGGCATAATCAGAACATTAATTAATTCTTTATCCTTCTACTAGGATCCTAAGGTAGCCATAAAACAGGAAATTAGTAAAATTTTGAAGAGAAAATAATAAGGTGTAATAAAACAATGAATGACTAGCAGCATGACTAAAGGTGATTTGATTGTTTAAATGCTTGCATTTTCAAAACAGTAGTAAAAGGAAAGTTTTGTAGAAAAAACGAATGTGTATGATGTTCCTGGAGTTGTGCGTTATGACACTACTATATGTTATTTGCCATGTCATACCTTAGAAAGCCGAGGTAATGAACTTGAGTTGCAGGACAGCATAAATACATCCAAACAGATAGACTTCATGCTACTTGAAAGAACAAATAAGATCCAGGGAAGCAACAGTTTTCAACATGTGTTCTACATTCAAAAATGACATCATCTTAGTTAAAAAGTAAAAAGCTGAGATGACAAATTCCTTTTATGTGCATATGGAAATAAAAGTTAAAAGCTAATTGATACTTTTCCCTGTGTAAACCAATAAAGATAATGCTTGAAAAGAACTATAAACTCTTTTTATTGACCAAATTATGCCTCTTCACAGGCTTTTCAAGCAGAAAGTGGGAGGCAATAAGCCATTTGAGTGACAGTTCATGATCAATTGTACCTGTGTAAACGATGATACCTACAAAAGTAGTGTAGGATCTTCACAGTCTGATTTCCATCCTGGGAATGGCATGGAGACTGCGCTTGTGGCCTTGGTCAATGACCTTTGCCTGGAGTTAGACTGGGGAAATTCTACCCTGTTGATTTTATTAGATCTTTCAGCAGCTTTTGATACCACTGATCATGAGGTGGTGTTGACTAACTTGCGGGACATTCCACCATGAGTGGGGCTATGCTTGAGTGGTTCCACTCTCTCTTGGCCAGGAGGTCTCAGTGGGTGGTGTTGGGCGACTGCTTATCATCTCCTCGGGATCTCGTCTGTGGGGTTCCGCAAGGTTCCATTCTGTCCCCGCTCTTGTTTAACGTGTATATACAGCTGCTGGGCAAGGTCATTTAGGGGTTTTGGGTGTGGTGCCATCAGCATGCTGATGACAGCCAGCTCTCTCTCTCCTTTTCATCTGACCCAGGTCTGGCAGTCTTGGTTGCTTCGCTGCGGTGGGGGACTGGATGGGGGCAAGTCGAATTAAGCTGAATTCTAACAAGACTGATGTGATGATTGGTTAACTGGTCTTGTGCTCCTCTGATTAGGACTCCTCTTATTGATGGGGTCTGTCCCGCTTTGGTTGATTGGGTTTGCAGCCTCGGAGTGTTTCTGTATCCTTTGCTACACCTGGTTTGACAGGTCGCAGCGGTGGCCAGGAGTGCTTTTCATCAGCTCCATCTGGGGAGGAGGCTGTGGCCTTTTCCTTCAGACTCAGATCTGGACACTACCATCCATGCTTTCAACATCTCAAGGATAGATTACTGCAGTGTGCTCTACATGGGGCTGCCCTTCCTTGGTGATGGTGTGGAGGTTGCAGTTGCTGCAGAATGCGGCGGCTCACCTCCTTACGGGGACTCGTCACGAGGAGTCCATAACATCAATGGTCCATTCCCTGCACTGGCTGTCAATAGTCTTACGGGCCTAATTCAAGTTGCTGTTGATGACCTTTTAAACCCTAAATGGTAAAGGTGTGAACCAGGCCCCCATATTGTTTTTGTTTTTCGTTATTGTTTTCATTATTAAAATGTCAATTTCATTATCGTTATTACCGATGATATCATTTTCATTATTGTTGTCGTTACTGGTATCGTTTCAAACAAATATTTTACTTTTGGTATCAGTATCTATTCCGATTAAAATAATATAATATAATATAATATAATATAATATAATATAATATAATATAATATAATACAGACTAGCCTAAATACCTATATAATATCTAACCTCTCTATATATGTACACAAGTAATATCTATCTAAATCTAAGGGAGACAGGGGAAGGGAAAAAGAAAACTATTATCTAATCAATCATCTATATAACTATTGTAATCTAATATCTATGTCTATAATATATATCTATATTTAATTATCTATATATAATGTGCAAGGGGGAGAAGGGCAGGGAAATGGAGAAGGTAAAATGTAGGGTATGAGGAAGGAAAGGTATTGGTAATACAATGAGGGCTAGGGAGGATTTTTTGTGTGCAAGCACCATAGTTATGTAAACGCAACATGAAAAGTAGAGCTCTCACAGAACAGAGAGAAAAAGCCTGGGTTGCACTGCCCTCCCACAGAGTTCCCCCGATTGGTTGCGGGAGGCAGCATGTATTGAGCAATCACAGAGTGCCATGAGACTGCTGGCGCCTGCTTGCGCTGCTCATTGGCCAGTGATACATCTATCAGATACTGCTGAGCTGCTTGCCCCTCCCAACACAGACACATTTCAAGAGTTCAGTCCTGTTTAGGGCTCCGAGATGTCTGCTCCCTCCTATCCTCTCCACATTTTCCCTCCAAAACCCAACTGCTGCAGCACTGATAACAACAATAACGACATTGTAATTTTCATTATTGTTGTCATTATCAATTGTCATTTTCGTTATTGCAATAATGATAACAAAAATGTCAATATTCGTTATCTTTATTGTAATAATGAAAACGACATGCACACCCCAACTAAAAGGTGTCATCTATCTGAGGGATTGCCTGGTTCCCCGTGTCCTGTCACAGCCTCTGCGATCGGCTTGGGGCTTCTTCCTGGAGACTCTGGTTTTTCACTGGGCCTCAACTATGAGGAGGGCATTCTCAGTCATCACACCTTTGCTTTGGAACTCCCTCCCACAGGAGGTCCACCTATGTTCAAGCCTGGTGGCCTTCCAGAGGAAATGTAACACCATTTTGTTCTGTCAGGCTTTTGGCAGTGAGAACTGAATTGGAGTGTGTGTTTGATCTAAGGCAGAGGATGGGTTAAAGGAGAGGGATTAGGTGGGAGGTTGTTTGAGGGTGGGAATGGGTTGGGTCTTGGGGGAGGATTGTTTTTTAAAAATGTTTTTATATTATATTTTATAATTTTTTGTAAGCCACCCTGAGCCTTTGGGGAAGGGCGGGATTAATTAATTAATTAATTAATTAATTAGATTAATTTGATTGATTAATTAATTAAATAAAAATGTATAGTCTTTTCTTCACACAACTGTCTTCTGGTATCTAAGAGAAGGTTAGATGGACTACCACTACAGCCAGATTCCTCTGAACCCATAACCATGTGCACCAAGTGCAGGATGTGCACACATACCATGCATTTGGAGTGCACATATTCTCATCACAAACAGACTGGCCCCAATAGGAACTAGTGTATGGCTATGCAGATGTGCATTAGGATAAAGGCAGAAGAGAAAAATCCTTATATAATATTTAATCCCAATGAATGCTTTTTTTTTTTACTCTGGATACTAAATCACTGTCTTAGTAGTTGGGCAGGTGGAACCGAGTCTTGGAAACAAGGAATTCCAAGATAAGAAAGGAATAGCAAGGATTAGTCATGCTATATTCTTTCTGATTTTCTAACAGCCCTTGATAGCAAGAGGGAAAACACACATAATTTCCAGATGTTAATTTCAAGATAGCATATCAAAGGTTTGGATGCCTTGAATCTTGTGCCTGGAAATTCATCTATCAAACCATGCATTTTTGTTTTTGACAAAAGGACTCAATTCTTGTGTCTGAACTCCTAAACTATGAATATAAAGGTTGGTGGATGAAGGCTCCATCTGCTGTAATAACACCCTACCTACTGAGCCAGTATATATCCAGATTGGGTTTATCCTTGATATCTAAGATAATAGAACTGGGACAAGATCTTTTGTGGCTTATTGGCCACATGCTCCCCCAAGAGCTTTTTTATGTGGCCCTGATGTATCCTGAAATTAATTCACAAGAATGAATGAAAATGCTGCTTGCTTTTCTACAAAAAGTAATTGTCTCTACTGCCACCAGTTGGATAGAAACAAGTTAGCCTATTTCTATTCTTCACTGGAATAAAGAAGGGAAGAGAGCACTTTGAGACACCTCAGACTTTTATCAGTTTATGTTCACAGAGTAAATGGCAGCTGAGCCAACCATGGCAACATCATGAACAGTAGGGTATTTTCAAATGTGACACCCCGCCTGTGGCCACGCTTGACCCAGCGTGGCCATGGGTGGGGGTGGCACATCTGCTCCCAGCTTCCCAGATATTCACCAAGGGTGGCTGACCCGTTGGAGCAGAAGTTACCCTGGACCGTGGCAGGTCTAACACAGGATGTGTGCTGGGCTCCCAGTCAGCACACATCCCATGTTAAGCCCTGCCACAGCCTGGGGTCGGCATCCCCAGGATCACATTTGCTGGCCTGCTCTCCTGCCCATCAGGGAGCAGGCGGGGTCACACTGAGCATGGGGGGCAGGGCCATGAGGACCCATGTCCACACCTCCCCCATCCTCTCCTCAGCCCCAGAACATTTGTTTGGCGGCCACCAGACACCTACCCGGGGTGAGGGGGCTCTCCCCGGCGTATGTTTAAGCGTGGTGGCTCACTGAGCAGTCATGTTTGAAAATACCCTTACTTGCAACAAGAGGCTAGAGCCCTCCCTCCCAATTTTCAAATCCCTCCTGAAAACCTACCTCTTCTGTCAGGCTTTCCCTAGGTTGCCATGAGTGAAATTGCGTCCTCTCCCCCCAACCCTCAGAATTTCTTCCCTGTAACTTAGTTCCCTGTAACTAAACTAAGCACATGCACCTGCAACATCTCAATCTCATGAATGTATCCTTCTCTCTCTTGATGGTCACCTCTCCCATGTCTCTCTTAGATTGTAAGTGACTACAATCTAAGAGAGGTAGGGATTACTCTATAAATATTGATAGTACAGTGCCAGGTACACTGCTGGAATAATCAATCATCATCATCATCATCATCATCATCATCATCAGCAGCAGCAGCAGCAGCAGCAGCAATTAGCCATAAAAAATAAGAAGTACAAATAAAAATACACTATACAATCAATTATATACCAAAGATTTACATTTATGAAACATTTTAAATGTAAAAATCACAACTGCTTTGAGTGTTGCCTCATTTCTAGATTTGAATAGTAATTCCAACTTTTGTAGTATTGTAAGATGATCTTTACCAGTCAGCAGTGGAGTAATCCAATGTTTTCCTAAGTCATAATATAATTTACAATTAAATAATACATGTGGTAGATCTTTGATTTCATTACAGTTGCACAAGCATTTCCTAAAGGAATATGGTGAATTCTTAAAACCACCATTCAGGACAGTCTAATTGAATCACTGGAAACACAGCAGCAGAAACTCTCTGCGAAGATCTCTCAGATTGTAAGCCCTAGGGCAGGGACCGTATCTATTCCATTACTTTGTAAAGTGCCAGGTACATTGCTGGCATTATATCAATATTTGATAATAATAATAAATAATAATAAGGGGTGGTAATTATGTCCAAATATTTTTCCCTCTCAAAAGTAAATGTAAGTATTGGATATCAATGAGCTACTTTGAAAGTAGTTTTCTCTACTTCCTCTGTCCCCTCCCTCGCTCTCCCTCGTTTCTCCTGCTCGCCCAACCGCCTTCGTCCCTTCTCCCTCGCTGCCCCGCATGCCTGGAACTCCCTCCCTGCCGACATCCGCCTTGCCTCCTCCCTCCGCTCCTTCAAATCCCTCCTCAAGACCCACCTTTTCCATGCTGCCTTTCCCAATGCCCTCTAGTCTTTCCCCTTGCTCTTACTGTCAGCCCTCCTCTGCTGACTGCTGCTACCGACCACCTTGTAACCAAGCCAAGTACACGCACCTGAGACTTCGCATCCGCCTGAATGTTTGTTTGTCTTCTCCCATGTCTCTCCCGCTGTCCCCTCTCCTTGTCTCCCCCTCCTTGTCTTTTAGATTGTAAGCCACAGGCAGGGACCGCATCTGATTGTATGTTCTGTACAGCGCCAGGTTACTACTGGCGCTTTATAAATGTTTAATAATAATAATAATAATAATTATAATATCTTCTTGTCTGCAAATATCATCCACCCTTTGCCTAATAATAGAATTTCTTTTCTCAAGAGGCTTTTCCAAAAGAAATGATGGTGAAAAACCCAGATTTGGACAATAAAACAGTGATTAGTTTAACCCAGGGATATGCATGATTTCCAGTGATTCCAGTTTTTCTTTCAAGCAAAGGTAAGGTAACCGACTTGGATCCAGAGTTTAAAGTCTAGACCGATATGATAAGATAGGCAACACAATCCTGCTATGTACAAAAAGGTTCCTGTTTCAGTACACAGTATGGACCTCAACTGTTTGGTATTTGTAACACTTTTCTTAAAAAATTATTCTAGACTCATTCCAGGTCCCTTAGCTAAGGGGTAGGCTCAAATTTCTGTGCCATACAACATCTGAGCAAAAGACTTGACTTCAAAAACTTTCAAAATTGAATAAACATTTGATCTATCAGAGGAATTAATACATTTCAAAATTCCATTTGAAGAGCAAGTAGCCTTTGCTATCACTGTCTGATATTTATCTGCCAGGACCCAGAGCTAGAAAAAGGATACCTAATATACATAGAAGTTTATTTGAGCTACCTCCTTGCCATCTATGTGGACAATTATTTTAATTCAAGTTCCTGTGATGCTTTAAATGTACCAACTAGGGCCTCTAGAGATTTGTTTACAAATCATGTTGGACAAACTTTAGGTATTCACTTAAGTTCAATTTAATAGTTTTGAATGGCAGTTCTAAACAAGACAAATTTGGGGATTTTACATATATATCAAGAAATGGAGTTAGTGTGATAGACCATGACCGTTTTTACACGGACGGAGGTCGTGGGGGGATGGGTGTTTGGCCATGGTGGGTGGGGGTGTGTGTGTGGCCATTTACAAAGACACCCCCCACCTCCACCCATCTCTACCCACGGGGCCTCCTCTGGTGTTTTGGAGGGCCCCATGGATGGAGATGGGTGGGTGATGGGTGTAGGTGTGTGCGCGCCGGGAGTGCGCATTCACAAACACCCACCGCCCATGGTGTTTACACTGGTGCACACCAATCCCCCCACAATCGGCCATTTACACGGACACACACTCAACACCCGTCGGAACACTGAGCGGGGGGGGGGATGTGAGGGGGTCCATTTAAAAATGTCCTACCTAATTAATGATGATTGAATTTTCGGGACTAGGCTTGGTTAAACCTAGACTCTGTTTAGGAGCAAGACCCATGTTATTGGGGTTCTTGTTTAAGTATTAATTTTAGGAGTTTGGAGGGGTTATCAATCACTCAGGAGTAAGATTTATATTATTGGGTTTTTTAATGTAATTGAACCTTAATTTAATACTAATATTAATTTCAGGGACTAGGCTCGATCAAGCCCATACTCCATGTAGGAGCAAGACCCATGTGTTGTTATATTTATTTGATACAGTTTACTTTTTTGTTGTTTTGTTTTGTACTAAATTTTTGCTTTTGTGATATTTTATTTGTATTTTGTCATAATCTATGATTAAAACAATAACCTGTTATTACATTACAAAACTAATAATATGTCTTCTGCACACCCCTATGCAGTATACATTGCAACTAACACAGTTAAACAACAAGTGGGGAAATACTTTCAATGGTACTTCTTAAAAATGGAAAGTTCCTAAAGAAAGTTCAAAAATTAAAGAGAACTGTTATGAAGTAGGAAGTCTAATATTTCAGAAAATGATAAATTATAACTTAAATGCCAGTTCAACAGTTAAAATGGAACTACTTAGTTAGAAAGAATAGCAACACATTACAACGTCCTTAACAGATGCAGAAAGTTACAAGCTTGACAATACATCACAGGATCTGTCACTTTTGTTAGGAGGGAATGGATTTTTCTCCTATAACTCCTATTCCTTAAAGTTCAAACAGAAGCATTCTTTCTACTCACAACACTAATGCTGTGAAAAATATTGCATTGGCAAAATACATCAATATCATTGTACATATATCGGGGGGAAATGGCTCAGTAAGACCAGTTCTTCTCAGTTCTTCAAAAAATTGCATACATTATACACACTATATGGGTGCAGTCACGCTGCCGGCTTAAGCCAGCGGCAGGCACAGTGGTGATTTGAGCAGCTGGTGCTTAGGTGCACATGTGCCCCGCACACGCAGCAAGCATTGCAGGACAACGGCGTGACCCACGCTACTGTGACCCCCGAGCCCACACACTCCACAGCCATGGGGATGAAGTAGGTACAGCTCCTGCTCCATCACCCAGGCTGCAGGGTGTGTGGGCTCAGGGGGTCGCATCGGACGGGGCACACCATTGTCCCGCACAGCTTGCTGTACTGGCCAACACCCTGCTCAGTGCAGGAAATCCTCAGTGCATGCTAGAGAGGCACTGCAGGAGCCCGCAAGCAGACACACACACTGGGAGAAACATAGAACGCCCAGCCCGGAGTCCTTAAAAGAGAAGCGAGTGAGGACATGGGTGCGCCAGCTTCCAATATGTCAGGCCGAAAAGCAACTGACAAGACCAAGGGAGCCAACACCATGCCACGTGCAGGAAGGGGCAGGGTAAGCCGAGGGACCCTGGACCGGCAAGGGGAGGGAGTTCCAGGTCACTGGCGCTGGGGGGTGGGGGGGGAGGTGCAGGATGCCTAATGTCATCTCTCCTGTTCTGACATGGGTAGAGGGTGTAATGCAATGCCAGCTACACCCCCAGCAACAGCAACGCGGCCCAGGGAGGAGAGCACCTCCAACAGCAAGGTAAGACAGGGAAACCCAACCCACAGAGGGGGGGCACAGACAAGCCCCGAGGATATGCCAGCGTTGATGACAGCTCAACCCCCATGCCCCACAGGAGAGCACCCACACCCTGGAGCACAGAACCACCGGGGAGACAGCTGAGGAGGGGCTCCATGGCAGTTAAGTAAAACAGCAGGTACCCCTGGGGGGAGGGGGAGGGCAAGGAACATCCCACAGCACCTGTAGGGGTACAACAGGGCAACAGCTCACCCAGATGCAGTTCCCCAACAGGAGCGCACCTGCTACACTGCCACCACAGTCACTGGGCAGGCCCCAGGCAGCAAGGCTCCCCACAGGCAGACCCCCAAAAGGGGAACCCCTGGACCAAGGAAGAGACTCTGGACTTCACACGGCTGTGGGGGGCTGAAAAGGTATAGGCAGACCTAGTGAGCTGCTTCAAGACAAAACATGTCTATGAAACCATTGCCCAGGAGACACAGCACAGGGGGTACAATAAGGATAGGGTCCTATGAATGCAGCAGGCAAAAGACTTGAGGTCGGGATACAAACATATCCAGGACAACAATCTCAAGTCCAGCCATGCCATGTGCTCACACGAGATTGCAGAGGAGCTGGGTCACTTCTTCTGTGTGGACAGAGAGTTGTGGCCTCCCACATACACGGCTCGGCCTTCGCCGGCGGCAGAAAGAAGGCGAAGACAACACACATGCCACTGTCCAAAACCCCACAACAGGGGGAGCCCACTGCCCCTAGTGAGGGCAGTCAGGAAGCGGGAGAACACCCCCCCATCCTAGAGGTGGAGGCGGCGTCCTGGGAAGCTGCTGCGTGAAACATCACCCTCGTCATGCACCCCTCGCGGGTCAGAACCCACAGGGACAGGGGGCTTACAGGGAGCAGTTGGATACCAGGGACACCCCCAGGAGGAGGAAGACTATGACCTAGACTATGACCCCAAGAAATTGGGAGGGCATGACCCAGGACAGCCAGGGCCCCAGTGGGGATGCAAAGGCGAACTGACAGACCACTATTGCCCCCACAACTCAAGAAGACCTGGAGATGAAGGAGGAAGAGGGCAATGAGTATCCTGAGGCCATCCCGGAGCCCAGCAACAAGGTTGCTGATGGTATGTTCACAGAGACATGGGCACAGTGGCGGGAAATGGCAGTGACACAAAGGGGACAGGGACACAGCAGTGAAACTAGCCCGATCCCCTCCCAAGGGCACACAAGGGACAGGAAAGGTGACAGAAAGGAGGGGGGCCGGGAACACCACATGCAGATGGGAGGAGAGTTCACAGGGGTCAGGGTGGACAGCCACACAGGAGGCATGGGAAGACAGGGCTGTGAAGTGGATGGGAGGCACACACTCGCAGGGATAACAGGAGCCAGGATTTAACCCCTTCCCACCCTCCACATGCCACTGTGGACAGGAAAACACAAAGGGAGACTGCCAGCAGCGGCCAGACTCACGAAGGAGCACCTGGAGGGGGTGGGGGGAAGACCCCAGTGCAGGGGAATGAGGCAGAATAGGTAGACCATAGTAGATCCCCAGGCCTATGATAAGCAAAAGTCCCCATGTTGTTCACAGAGCAGCTTGGTCCATCTAGCGGTGCCGCCGTCGGAAGTGCAGAGAGGAACCGGGAGATGCGAGCTCACAACCGGAGGAGGAGGGAGGACCTGGGGATGGAACTGCTAGTGGAAACTAAGTGGCTGGCAGATGAGCAGAGGGAACAGTAGACCCTCAATAGGGAGGTCCACCAAGGGAAGGGGAGAAGGAACCAGGCAAAAAGGGACGACATGCTCCACCGGTCCAACACAGAGCACCTGTGGGAGAGGCACCACACTATGGCCTTCTTCCACAAGCAGAGGCTTGACAGGGAGTAGACGGCCCGTATCTCGCTGGAGAGAGAGACCTCAAACATCCAACAACTAATCAGGGAAATCCTGGAGGCTTTGTGGTGTCCCCCCAGCACGACATGGGCCCTCCTGCCATGACAGGAAGGCTGGCAGCAATGCAACACCACAGCACCCTCCCACAGGTACTTATGGCCCCTCCTCAGTTCATCTGCCACATTTGGTTTCCCCAGGACCAACCCTACCTTGCCTGAGACCAGCTGGACCCCCTCCCTCCCATAGCCCCCCAGAAACACCAAGGGGGGGCTCCCCAGGCAGCCCACACCACTTCCAGTTCCCCTCCAGCACCCTCCATGATCCCCCCTCCCAGGCTCCCAGCCAGCCCAGCACATCCTGGCACCCCAAGTGACCCAGCCACCTAGCCGGGCTGCCCCACATGCTCAGGAAAGCATGGGGACCCAGTTGGAGGGCACCAACCGAGAGGTATGGGGGGAACACAGGTTAAGGACACCATCCAGGCACAAGAAAGGACATGATGGTAGCATGGGAAGAGGTGACGGACACAGGGAGGTGTCATATGGGAGCACCCAAATGGGGGCACAGGAAATGGATAGCTAATGCTAAGGCTACATGTGTCAACCACAGGAGTAACCGCCAGACCCAGAAGTGGGGTGGCCAGTGGAGGAAGGAAAGCCTGGACCAGGCAACCGAAGGCCACAGCGGGCTGCGGCTGCCAAGGCTCGCAAGGAGCCAGCCCCCGGTAGTGCGGTGAAGAGGGGAAGGGGAAGACTCCACAAACAGTGACCCCCACCCCCTATAAATATCACCACTAAATAAATGTGCTAAATGGAACATAACTGGCTGTCGTGGAGTCTGTACAAGGGAATCAAAGAGATGATAGGAAGCTGGCAGCAAACCTCCGCGCAGGTCGATGCCAGGGATCCGGTGACAAACAGCAGCTAGGCAGGCCAGCCTGGCAGCTCACATGCATGCCCTGTCAGAAAGTAGGATTCCCGGTTGGTGCAGGCCAGTGGGAAGCATATGGGGCCAAGGTGGACAGGTCAAAGGTCTGATGGATCACTGTGTGAGGGGTGATGGACAGCTGCAAGTGACCACAGGCCACCTGTTGGGACCTGGAATGCACCCTGGTAGGAGGGTCACCCTGCCATTACAGCCAAGGAAGGGTGGAAGCACACCACAGGGGTTCCCCATCAGCTGCCAGGAAGCTACAGACTTCACAGGCATGGATACAAGTCGCCAAAGAACCTGGCTGCAGGGTCCAGTAAGGACGCATTGGTACAGAGCAGGAAGGATGGAGGATGGGATGGAGGAGAGGGATGGAATGGAACCCTGCAGAGCCCCTGGACCTGCCGCGGAGGGTAGTGAGTGGTGTTAGATTGTAGGGCTGTCAGCACCCTGTGTCACCCATCACCATCCCATAACCTGGTGGGGGTTGATGGAAAGGTGATGGCACAGCAGTGGACATTGGCAGGTGACATCCCAGCAACCTAAACCACTCAATACCCTCAGACCCAGGTCCTCAGGCTCTTCCGGGTGCAAATCTATGTCCTCAGTGTAAATATGGAATGGGGTAATGGGCCACATTCACACCACCAGGACCAGCTGAGGCACAGTAGTGTTGGAACCACAAGGTTGCACAGAACGGGAAGGGCACAGGGAAGTTGGGTTCAGCAATGGGGATCACTGCCATGACAGGAGAGATTGGGAAGCCAACAGGAAGCTACACCTGCTGACTGACCATGGGGGATAGCCAGGACACACAGGTCACATGACAAAGGCAGCTATGGGGGCAGAAAAAAAGCATGTATTGAAGCAAGGTATACAGGAGTACAGGACAGTTGGAAAGGTGCCTTTGACAGACAATGTTCAGTTCTCGGCCAGTTGGGCTACTATGCACCTGCATAGGGCGTCCCTGTTCTCCTCGGAGATCTGCCTGAAGGCGTCATCCTGCACATGCTGATACAGGGGCACAGGGCTAGTTCTCTGTCGCGGATGGGGATTGTCCAAGGCATCCCCACGTGTCTCACAAACAGTGTGTAGTACAAAGGCATCCATGATAAGGATTGGAGGAGGGGGTGGAGGTCAAACTAACTCCGGTTAAGCAGGAGGCACCACCTCATTTTGAGCAGGCCAAAGGCCCACTCCACCACGCACCTTGCAGAGGCCAGGCATTCATTGAAGAGCACCAGGTTGGGGGTGCGGGCAACAGGAGAGGCGCTGATTAGCCATGGGGTCAGGGAGGAGGCGGAATCCCCAATTATAATCGGAGCCATCAACACTCCCTCAATAAACCTGAACAAATTATGGGCTATCTCCCCATCGAACATCCTCGCATAGGAGGGGGAGGAGCACAGGATCTGAATATCGTGGGTCCTCCCCGAGTGGCCCGTGTACACATTTATGAAGAGACAACGGTGGTCCATGACTGCCTGAAGGCTTAAAATAACTGACACTTCCTGTTGAGATAGTCAATCTTGCCATGGGGAGGGTGGAAGATCGGGATGTGCATGTTGTCTATTGCACCTATGCAGTCGGAGAAACCCATCGCCTTGAAACCATGTATCACAACCTCTAGGTCCTGTAGCTGGATGACCTGTTCAAGGAGCAGTTCCACAAGGAGGACGCAGACATCATGTTGGGCCCTGTTAACGGTCAAGGTTCCCACACTGAACTGCTCTACAACGGTCCTGCAGGAGTCAGGGTTGGCCAAGCACCACACCGCTATTGCCACCTGCATTCCAGGAGGAATAGGGTTGCACATATTTGTTGTCTGCTTCCTGAGGTGGGGGGCAAGGATGTCTGCAACCCATGTAAGCAGGGACCGGGTCATCTGGAAGCGGGCTGTCCATTCCTCATTGGTCTACGTGGTCAGTATCATCTCCCACCAGTCATTGCTCTGTGTCCACATCCAACCCAGCCTCCACGTAGGTAGGTCACATGACAGCCAAAGACATTCAGGGGCAACCTGGAGAGGATAAGTCAGATGTGCTGCGATGCTGCTGTCCCCGCTATCACTAGGCATCTGGCCTGCATCCTCCTCACCCATCACACCATTGCCACTTGGTACAGGTCGGCTGTCCATCTCCGGCGGGGCCCATGGGTATACCAACGGCAGGCTGGGAGCAGCAGGGTGACCCACCACTCATACGCCTGCTCCAGGACATTGAAGCATGCTGCCAGGATGGCGAGGAGGGCAACATGTACCTGTGGAATGCCTACGACGGGCATCGTGTTCCCACCACCTTTCCCACTTCCCATGCACCAACCACCTCACTCTGTGACCACCCACCAGTCCCCAACCAGCCAACACACCCTGTGAACAGGTACCCTGAGTGGACTGAACTTTCTGGACATGCTCTTATACCATCAAGCTTCTGCTCTGAGAGCGATTAAGTACTGGTTCTTCAAACCCTGAGATGTAAAATGGGTAGACATTGAATCTCAAAGTCTAGAGGTTGATAACTGGCAGGAGGCAGTGACTTCTCTAAAGCTGGATAGGCCCGCCCTGAAGCAGCAGCATCCTTTTGCCGGTCTTGCCTGGTCCCTTTGGAGGAAATGCACATTGAAAATAGATATGGGGGAGAGAGAGATCCCCTTTCTCTCCAATTGATTGTGAATCCCTCAGACATGGGCGATGTGTGCAACCCAGTGGACCAGAGAGTTCGTCCTGAGTCATGGAGGGTGAGGCGGTCCCTGAGGTATCCAGGTTCAAGACCGTACAGGGCCTTATAGATCAACGTCAACACCTTGAACCTGGCTCAGCACATTACAGGCAGCCAATGCAGCGCATGGAGCACTGGTGTTATGTGCTCTCGTCAGCCCATCCCCGTCAGGAGACGGGCCGCCACATTCTGCAATAGCTGCAATCTCCAGGCCAGCGTCAAGGGAAACCCCAAGTAGAGCGCGTTACAGTAGTCCAGCTTCACGGTGATTAAGGCATGGATCAAAGTGGCCAGGTCGGGTCTGGAGATATACGGGTGCAGCCTCCGCACCAGATACAGCTGGTGGGAAGCCACCTTCACCACCACATCCATCTGCTAATCTAGACGGAGACCTGTGTCCAATAATACCCCCAGATTCCAAACCTGCTGAGTCACAGAGGGGCGCACCCTCTCCACAAGAGGGGCTGCAGCAAGATCTTACAAGACTGGGTGCATGGGCATCTAAATGGCAGATGAGATTGAATAAATATTAAATAATTAATAAATGTTAATAAATATTAATAATTATTAATTATTAATTAATTAATATTTAGTCATAATGATCATTAATCATAATTAATAAATAATAATTATTGATAATGATTATTGTCAATAATTATTGATGGGGTCACCATCCTGCCTGTCCCCCAAGCCCATAGCCTAGGCTTCATCTTTGACTCACCCCTTTCTTTTAAACCCTACATTGACTCTGTTGCTAAATCCTGTTGCTTCTCCCTCCATAACATTGCTAAGATT
>QEPC01006430.1:6662965-6692944 GCA_003113815.1 Sphenodon punctatus | reverse complement strand
TGCACAAGCTCCTAGTCTTCACCTATAAAGTTCTTCACAATCTCGCTCCCCCCTACCTCTCTGCGCTTATCTCCCTCCATACTCCAGCCCCGTGCACTTCACTCCTCCTCTGTCCCTTCTCTCACCCTTCCATGCCTTCCCTGCTCCCCTAAGCGCTTTCGTCCCTTCTCACTTGCTGCCTCCCCATGCCTGGAACTCCCTCCCTGTCCACATCCGCCTTGCACCCTCCCTTCATACCTTCAAATCTCTCCTTAAAATTCACCTCTTTCGCTCTGCTCTGGCTGACCCTTTACCCTGCTGATCCTCTATATCCTATACCTATGGTCTGTGTACCCTTATCCCTGCCACATGGACCTGCCTGCTGTTATTCTCAATGTAACCAAGCCAAATACGTGCACCTGAGACCTCGCATCTTCATGAATGTTAAGACCCCTTGTCTCTCCCTCTGTTCATCTTCCTTTGTCTCTCCCCAGCTCCCATCTCTCAGATTGTAAGCCCTATGTCAGGGATTGTGTCTATTTTATTACTTTGTAAAGTGCCAGGTACACTGCTGGCGCTATATAAATGTTTGTTAATAATAATAATAATAATAATAATTTAATGTGGACAAGTGAAAAGTGATGCACATTGGGAAAAATAATCCAAATTATGAATACACAATGCTGGGTACTAAGCTAGGAGTTACCACTCAGGAAAAGGATCTGGGAGTGATTGTGGATAATACACTGAAATCCTCAGTCCAATGTGCTGCAATGGTCAAAAAAGCAAATAGAATGTTAGGAATTATTCACAAGGGAATAGAGAATAAAACTGAGGCTGTCATAATGATGCGATACAAATCAATGGTGCGACTGCACCTTAAATATTGTGTGCAGTTCTGGTCGCCCCATCTCAAAAAAGACATAGCAGAACTAGAAAAGGTACAGAGAAGGGCAACAAAAATGATCCAGGATAAGGAACAGCATCCATATGAGAAGAGGCTTGGTAGGTTGTGGCTCTTCAGCTTGGAAAAGAGACAGCTGGGAGGAGATATGATAGAGGTCTATAAAATCATGAGTGGTGTGGAACTTGTAAACGGGGAACGGTTATTTACCCTCTCAACTAGTACTAAAACTAGGGGACACTCCTTGAAACTCACAGGTCGCAGAGTAAAAACAAACAAAAGAAAGTATTTTTTCACTCAGCGTACAATTCGGTTGTGGAATTTACGGCCAGAGGAGGTGGTAAGGGCCAGCAGTATAACTGAGTTTAAAAGAGGTTTGGACAAGTTTCTGGAAGATAGGATTGGGGAACAAAACCCTTTACTGCCAGGAACCTGGGGATGACCCACAGGGAATGGATAGAATGGTGACCTGCTGGGTGCTTCTCCCAGGCCCCCGTGATTGGCCACTGACCGAGACAGGATGCTGGGCTCAATGGACTGTTGGTCTGTCCCAGTATGGCACTTCTTATGTTCTTATGTCGAGTTTGTTTTTTTGCTTTTTAAACTTACCAGCCTGGGAAGAGGCTATGCTTCATGTGACCCCCTCTGGAGAGTAAGTACCCCACCACTGACCCCCTGCTAGGCCCCCTCTGCTAGGCATCTGCCCCCCTTAAGTACCCCACCCATGAGCCCCCGCTAGGACCCCATCCCCTTCCCAGGCACTCACTGGCCTATTCCCTCCCTCTGCTGGACCTCATTGCACTATTCCCTACACCCATTGGCCCCCCATCCCTGCACTCGACCGAGGTTTGACCGAATCCTGAATTTTTACAGCAATCCTCATAAATTCGGAACTTGGCAAGACAGACTGGTGGTTGCAATAGCAGTTCTACTTTGAGACATAAAAGTTTCAGGAGGTATGAGGATACATTAATCAGACATAAGACTCAGACTTTTCAGTGAGAAAGCCATGGTTGGTATTATTACTGTTATCTCCTTCCTGTTTTGTACATGGTCCTAGAGAGCAGACGGGTGTGTGAAGATTAACAAAAGAGACCTTAAACATTTTGGTGAGAGATCATTCATCACTTACGTACCAGGTTCTGACCTGGAGAAGTCATGGAAGCGGAGCAAGGGCCATTTTTTGTTGTTTCTTGATTAAAAAGAGTAACAGGTATGTAGACTAGTTACAAATGGGTGAGAACACCTCCATACTAGTTTGATGCTTCACTCTGCATACCTTACCTTTGGTTTGGTAAGCAAACCGACATTAAAGTACACTGAACGTTTTAGAGGATATTATGCTGTTCCCAGTACAGGAGGACTTTTTCTCTGGGGAACAGCTGTTCATGGATGTTTCTTAGTTTATCCATGAAAACCTCAAGTATGGTGTTTGTTGGGACCAGAACCAATCTGTTATCCCTTGAAAGAACAGTTCTTTGTGATCATGATAAATCACTATTTCCAACCACCTGGTTTTCTGAAACCCTTGCCCTGCACCAAACGGAGAACTAAATATGCAGCTTATTATCCCCAAATGGTATCATATTGATTGCTAAAATTCAGATCACAATCCCTTCAGAACATCTGATTTCCTGCATTCATTTGTTGAAAGGGCAAATAAAAGATTTGGCCTTGAAACTTTCATCTTCATGATAGATGTGAGAGAGAAATATGAGGAAAGGGCAACAGAAATTATTAGCTAGGTCTCATATATGAGTTCTGGTGTATGCATTAACTCAGCATTTCAATAAAGTATTATAGGGACTAGATGCCTGTTTATGTGGCATGATTTTCTTTATCAATCAATCAATCAAAATAGTTTATTGTCTTGACCAAAAGGTCAAAACAAAATATAGAAAAAATACAACAAAACAAATCTCTCTCTCTCTCTCTCTCTCTCTCTCTCTGTGTGTGTGTATATATCAGGCCAAGGTGGTCTAAATGGCCTAAAGGAAGATAGTTACAACAACTTCAAAACACACCTGCCAAAATACAATATTGCATAAAATACCAACTTGTCATGGTACTAATGTTAAGAGAAGAAAACAGGATAAACCAGGCACTTGGAGAAGATTTTATAACCTAATAAATTTGCCTTACCCTTCTCGGGGCTTGTGTGGGCAGCACTTAACCCCTGAGCGTAATAGGATAGTAAAGTGTAAGGCATCAAGATCAAACAGTACATACACTGCGGGAGCCCCTTCATACTTAATACCCCTTGCAAAGGAATTGCCATTATTTATCTCCAGCTTTGATTGCATCAATAAAATAATAGACAGAGGCATAAAAAGTAGATATAAAAGTAATAAGAAAGAAAAAAAAATTCTGTCCAAATACTTTTTGAGTGTGCTGAACTATTGTCACCAGGCTAAATAATAAATTGTATGAAGTTCAGGTGATGTACATTACTTCATGTAGCAAGCATATAGCAGCATATCTCACAGCTATTCAGGAGCCCTGAGCCCCAAGGATAGAGATTGGGGCATATGAACCATCACTCCCCAGGCTCTTATGTCCAGAAACCAAGTCCCTCAGATATGCTAATTGAGGTCATAAATTGCTGGCTACTAATAAGTAGTGGGAGTTCCAGTACTGAAATTCCTCCTTACTATGTCCATCATTAACGCTAACCTGGCAACTTTACTTGTAATATCTTTGTTGGTGCTGGCCAGTAAATGGGAAATTCGACGGGGAGGATCCCAGTAATCCTTGCCCAAAGGCCATTGGTCCATGATCTCCTCCCTTACTTTGCTGTACAGAGGACAAAATAGCAGGTAATTGGGAAGATCTTCCACCACGGGTTGTCCACAAATCCAAAACCTTTGCTCTGCAGGGATTCCCGCATACCTCCCTTCCAGTACTTTAGAATTAATCATATTACACCTTAATGTAGTTAAGACTCTCCTCGTTCTATAACTGCATATATCCTTAAGGTATGGTTCCAGTCCAGGTTCTAGCTTAAGCATGGGAGCAATTTTTTGCTCCGCTATTACCACTCTTTCTGCCTGAAGATCGACATCTGATGACCTTATTTTAATGTGTTTTAGCTTGAGATCGAGTACATTGATTCATGTCCAGCACAGTTAAACCAATTTGGGCCAAGTATCTATCTACGGTCTTGTGCAACCTGTATTAAATGACTATATTGGACTGTTCTTTTGCACATAAACTTGGCAGACGACTGGCTTCCATCTCCCTAATTCGGAACCAAAACCCCAGGAATAAAAGTTTGATTCTTGAGGCAACCAGGGGAGCGCCAGTTTCTGCTCTTAACAGGGAAGTAGGGGTACCATGCAGAACTTCCAGTATTGCTCTAAGAATTTTATTTTGGACAACTTCTAGATAGTCAAGGTTGTCCACTCCCCAGATTTCTGCCCCATATAACGTTTGAGGGACCAACTTCTCTCTCAGTAACTTAAGTACTGGGATTATTCGCTTGCCACACTGGGATTGCCAAAATTTGAGGATACCGCCTGCAGTTTGAGTTGCTTTCAATTTAACACTGTCCAGGTGTGGTCTCCAATTGCCGGTTTGAGAAAACCACACACCCAGGTATTTATTTTTGGGAACCTGCTCCAATAGCCTAGTATTCAGTGTCCACCTACATTTTTTTGCATTTTTTGAGAAAATCATTACTTTGGTTTTTTCATGGTTGATTCTGAGATGATTATCGGCGCAGTAGTTACTCAACCTAGACAATTGTCGGTTCATACCAACTCTGGAGGTGGTTAGAAGAACCATATCTTCTGCATAGAGTAAAATGGGAACCAAGCAACCCCCCACTGAGGGAGTGTGTGTGTATGTGTGACCCCCGGGCCCCTGCAGACTAGTGACTATATAATTGATAAAAAGATTTTCTTTATAGCAATCTGTTTCTGTTATAATTTCTTTATGATGAAGATGCTGTACCATTTTTGCAATAGTGTCTATAAAAATAAAATTTCTGCTGCTATAAATCATTCCCCTGAATCTATATTGTATCTGAGATACCCCAGAGATGGTATTTTTTTCTCTCTGCGTGCATTGCTCTTTTGGCTCCATGCTAGGACTGAAGCCCGAGTTCGCTTTTCTTCTCGTTCTTGATGAGAATTTAAGTTCTTGGTTTGTCCTGGGGACCAAGAACAAACCAAGAACGGGCAGCGAAACCAAGAACGGGCAGCGTCTCACTGCGATTCTTTATGAGAAACAGCAAACTATTTAAAAAAAAATAAATAATAATATCTTTAACTCACTGTGAGCTCCATGGGGGCCAGCCCAGCCTCGGTCCTGGTGGTAGAGGAGTCTCCACTTATTTTGGGGCTGGGGTGCCCAGCTCGAAGATCAGTTGGCTGGTGATGAATCCAGAAACAGCTGTAAACTCTGCACAGCCACCTTGTTCATTTCACAGAACCAGGCTGAGCGCTCAGGGGGGTCCAAGGAGCTGGTTCAGCCCCCGCAGAACAGGAGCCTCTTCTGCACTGGAGGTGCCCGGAACAGTAAGTTCAGCTTACTGGCCAGCATGCCATGCTGAGAGCTTGGGGATGGGGGGGGGGGGGGGGGGGGGGGGGGGGGCAGGCAGCACCAGGGGTTGGGACTACAAGCCCCTGCAGTCTTTGTGCTGGCTTTGACTATTGTTATGCGAAGCTGTAGGAGTAGCATGTGGTTTAAACAAACCTACTTCAGCCCCTCCTGCTCAAAAGTACCAGCCACGTACAAGCCCCAGCAGCCTTTGCATGCCAGACTTGTATAAAAATAAACAGGGCCAGTGCAAAGGCTTCTGGGGCTTATAGTCTCAACACCTCCTCCTTCGCCAGACCCAGGGCTGGGACAGCTTCTCAGGCCCTCCCATGCTCCCAGTATGAGGCACTGGCTGGCAAGCTGATCTTAGAGGCCAGGTGCTCCCTGAGCAGAAGAGGTTCCTGCGCTGCCTGGACTGGGACTGGACCAATTCCTCAGGCCGCCCAAGCTCCCAGAACAACACAGTAAAATTAACAAACTGGCTGTGCAGAGCTCACAGCTGCTCCTAGACTCAGCGTCAGCCGGCAGATCTTTGGGCTGGGTATCCCCCCACCCCCATTGTCCTAGTATTGTGGGGCTTTTCTTCCTCCCCCCACCCCCATAAGAAGCGGAAGAGCTCCCTCACAGTGAGCTTAAAAACTTTTTAATTTTATTTTTAAATAGTTTGTTAGTTTGTCGAGAGTTTATACTGGGACCAAGCTCTCAGCAAGATTTTAGTCTCAGTACACAAACTAATTGAAATTTCCACGAGAAGCAAAATTGCTTCTCATTTCAGCCCTACTTTATACAGTTTCTGAACAGCACAATCATTGAGGGACTGACAGGAGTGGAGGGAGCAAATGCCTTTCTACTGTAGAAAAGGAAGTAAAGGGTCATTAGGGTCACTGTTTACTTCTTTCAGATGTTTCAGCCAGAAGAGTGTTCTGCTTTTCAGTGATTCTTAAAGGCTAGACATAGGATGGTCAACACCCCTGCAGTGCCTTCTATGAGTGGAACAGACTATACTGTTTTAGGGTGTTTTCACACAGAGAAACTAGTTCGGACTAGTTTTTTTTAAACTCCAGTGTTTATTAGTCCACACTAAAAGAGTGGTACCTTTTAGATGGACTATCTAAGTCCAGACTAATTTCTAGTCCAGACGAGCTGTTTAAACAGAACGTTGCAGTTAGTTAGTATAGTTCTTATAGTCTCTGTTGCTGTATTTCAATTCCGCGCTGATTTTGGCCATCCCATCATGATGTTTTCTGTGACTGAAATGTCACTTCATGTGATCCTAAAAACCATAGAGGCATAAAATGCCTAGACTCTTCCTAGGGAAAAGACTCTGCCCAGAGTCTTTCCTCTGTTCCCTTTAATTCCCTTTAACTCAATTCCTTTAATCCAAGTCCCTACCTGATTTAGCATTTCTGCTCTCTCCAACCCTTGTTATAATCACAATCCTCCTACAATGCAAAGTTCCATGCACTGGCTAGGATTGCGACCTCTGAAATTTTTAAAGTAACACTTATGAAAAATACATGTTTTCTATGACTTCGTGTGATCCTACAAACCATAGAGGCATAAAATGCCTAGAGCATCTGTCAGGTCTTTCTGTTGGACTCTGTGGCAATAAGTACTGGATAGTCAACTAGTCCAGACTAATACTTAATGTTTATTCTTCAAGAGCAAGTTTCAACATAAGGGGAAGACAATGTGTCAACCAAGGTTGGTTCAACATTCTAGTAGCCCCTGTGATGCTGCCAGGGAGTGGGTGCATTCAGCTCCTTCCACTGGTACCACTGTGCTCCTCTGCCCGTTCTCCTCCCCGCTGTACTCCCTTTGCCCCTCCCCCATCAAGTAGCATACTTCTTTTGCCTACCCATGCCCCCACCTGCTGCCTGCACAGTGGGTGTCAGTCTCTTTGAGTACAACAACCACATGAGCTGAGACTGGACTGATCACCCACCCACCCTGGGCAGGCAAGGGGAGCAGGTCACATGACCTCTCCCCCCCTCCCATGGGGATCCCAGGCAGGCCAGTGTCAGACATCCCGCTACACTGTGGGGCAGGCCAAGGACCTGGCCATATGCGTGGGTACACAGCCCCAAACCACCCACACTCCCCCAGTCCACCCACTATCCCACCCCCAGCTGTTATGTGGTCACGTGGGAATGGTGAACATGCCCACCACTCATGGCCCTGTGGCAGACCTCACTACAACGTGGGGCGGGGCAGATGGAGACCAGCCATAAGGGAGGCACCCCCTTAGCCCTATCTGGGCAGTGTTACCCCCACATTGTGCAATGTCACTACAAGCTGCATTCACAGCTGACACAGTAAGTAACATCCAGCTGCCTGCCCCATCCTGGATAGAACATCTGGAAACCACTGGCCGTATGATGCCCTGCATTGTGGGGTAAGCCTGCCCAAATCGGGTTAGCATCTCATGTGGCTTCACTCTCTATATCTTTGTGTGTCTGTCTATGTGTATCTGTTTGCGGGTGGGAGTGAGGAGTGGATTGGCCATTTCAGCACATCAGAGGTATGTTTTTAACTGTTGCTTAACTAGTCACTCACTATTGGGTCTCAACACCAAAGGGAGCAATGTCATCAGTGTGTGCATGTAGAGGCCCTGGAGGAATTCAATTGCCAAGCTATGGTGTATGGAACATGATAGCAGAAAAAATATGTATATATAAAGAGAAAAACAAGGAAAAAAATAGTTTTGAGGAAATTAACCTCACTACATATTGGACTGGGGGGGTGAGTTCCTCTTGAAATAAAAATTGTCTGAGGACATAGCAATTAAAAGACAATCTATTTTTCAACCGTTAACATGTACACTTAAGCTCATAACGATCCTGTTTCCTCCACAGAACTGAAATGAGAAGAAATTTCTTTCTCGCTAAAACATCGCGAGAATCGTCACCAAGATCTCGGTACAATCTCAATAAGAGACCGAGATCTTGACTGAGATTTTTTTCTTGAAATAACATTTATCTTATTTACCATTTACCATATACCAATTTACCATGTACTGCCTTCATCTTGGTATTGTGCATGCGCAAAATGCCACTGTGCATATGTGCATTACCAGGATGAACATGGTACACAGTAAGCGGTACATGGTAAGTCGGTATATGGTAAAAGGTAAATTGCAGTAAACTGTAAACGATAAACAGTAAACAGTATTTTGAAAAAATAAAATCTTGAGTGAGAAATGTAAAGAATCGGTATTTTTCTCAATTACCATTTCTCACTCAAAATGAGCCAAGAACCGTGATTCTCAACCATAAACAATAAAAACTTGAGATTGTGTTTCAACCCTATCCTACAACCATCTAAGATCATATACACGTGCACCTTTTTAGACTGACACTGTGGGGGGGGGGCAGGTCCATGTGTGCTCAATGGAGCCCACATGCACTTCCAGTAGGTGGGGAAGGGTTTAGACGGCAGCGGATGGATGTGTGCTTGGTGTGTGCCCCCATCCACCCACCAGCTACCCCTTCCCCCGCACAGAGCAACCTGGATTATTCCTGGTTGCTCACTGCGGAGAGATTGGTTGAGGTGCGTGGTTCGCGGGAGCGTGTGCCCAACCACCGCCACTTTTAAATGTGTGGTACCATATGCATCCACTGGGTGGACTTGCATGGAATCGTCTTGTCTAAAAATGGTCTTGATGTGCAAAACTCTATGTCATGCAACAGACACCTATGCAACATAGCTGAACCATAACCCAGAACACAGCAAACTAAATGTTTTTTTCCTGCTTTTCCCTGATGGGGACGGAACCTAGTTGGTTACTGGGTTCCTTGTGAGTTATAAATGTGTTTTCACTTCAGTGAACTGGAAACATAAGATAATGGGTTGTTTATACACTGTAAATCTACTTCCAGTGAGTTGGAAATGTGTTAGATAATGGGTTGTTTATGAGTTGCAAATCTGTTTAGTGAGCTGAAATTTTGTCAGATAATGTGTTGTTTATGAATTCTAAATCAATATTCAGTGAGTTGGAACTGTGTTTGATAATGGCTGGCGTATGAGCTGTAAATCTGTTTTCAGTGAACTGGAAACATGTTAGATAATGCGTTGTTTCTGAGTAGTAAATCTGTTTGCAGTGAGCTGAAAACATGTTAGATAATGGGCTGCTCATGAGTTGTAAATCTTTTTTTTTAGTGAATTGGAAACCTGTTTAATAAAGGGCTCTTTATATGTCATACATTTATTTTCAGTGTGCAGGAAATGTAGATAATGGATTGGTTTTGAATAGGTGATCTGATTTTGGTAAGGTAAAAACACTTCAGCTAATGGATTCTTTATGAGAAGTAGATCTGCATGCAATGAACTAGAAATGTGGGACAATAGTATAAAGAGAAAAGAGTGAAAAGAGAAGAGATGATATGCATTATTAATTATTATTATTATTATTATTATTATAAGTATTTTTACAGTGCTAGCGATGTACCCAGCACTTTACAAAGAATAAAATAGACACAGTCCCTGCCCAAGGACTTACAATCTAAAGACAGGGGGAGGGGAGACAGAGAAGGGGGAACAGAATGAGAGACAAGGGATACAACATTCATGAGGATGCAAGAGCTCAGGTACCCGTTCTTGGCTTGGTTTCAGTAAGTTGGGAGTTTGCAGATAACAGGTAGGAAATAAACCTGGGTGGGGACCAAGAAAGCTCCTATAAATGTTTTGAAAAAAGAGATGTTCTAGGAATTGTGGACATGAATGTTAAAGTGGGAAGTATAAAAATATTGGTAAGGAAGTATAATTATGTAGAATCAAGGCCTCTGACAGGACTGAAAATCCTGTCATGTTGTTGCTGATTTTTTCAAAAACAAACAAACAAACAAAAACTATTTTTGCAACATCCTTCCCCACCACTGTTTTTTTTAATATGTGCTTTCCTTCACTGTATTAAACACAAGATAGCTTGGAGGTAAGATCACCAAGAAGAGGGGAAGGGGAAAATTTGTACCTGGCTTCAGGCATAGGAGGACTGCATGGATAACAGTATTATTATCTCTGGGAATGGAAACTGGGACGTTGGTTGAGCACAGTGGATGATGGAACAAGTGGGCTTCAAGTGGCATACTTCCCTATAGTGGGGTGGCATAGCAAACCTATTGTGCACTTTGTGATAAAAGCATGATATATGCCACAGAGGTAAACTAACGTATTATGAACAAATCTGGATGTTGAGTAATTACAGATTTATCCCCTGACAGCCATGGCAGCCATCTTTCAAAATGGCCATCAGCAGTAAATGTGTATTTGACTAAATATTGATTATTTTAGGAAATCCTATGTAATTATAGCCAAATAAAGTATAAGAGAGAGTGTGTGTGTGTATCTATCTATCTATCTATAAAAAAATATGTAATTGTTTCACTGCAGGTGGACGGTGGTGTTGCTGTTAGCTATAACATATATATATGTAGACACACACCCATATATATGCACCTGCAATGAAACAATTACATATTTTTTGATAGATAGATAGATAGATAGATAGATAGATAGATAGATAGATACTTATACTTTATTTGGCTATAATTACATAGGATTTCCTAAAATAATGAATATTTAGTCAAATACACATTTACTGCTGATGGCCATTTTGAAAGATGGCTGCCATGGCTGTCAGGGGGTAAATCTGTAATGACTCAATATCCAGATTTGTATATATATGGATGTGTGTGTACATATATATATGTTATAGCTAACAGCAACACCACCGTCCACCTGCAATGAAACAATTATATATTTTTTTATAGATAGATAGATAGATAGATAGATAGATAGATAGATAGATAGATAGATAAAAAATATATGTAATTGTTTCATTGCAGGTGGACGGTGGTGTTGCTGTTAGCTATAACAGGATAATGTCGAGAAGTTTCAAACTGGTTGACCCTGGTTGTCCAGAACCATCAACGTCCTCTCAACATCCAACAGCGACAAACTGGAACCTTTGCATTATCTGCTAGGAAGGCACACCAAAGCTACTAACATTTCCAGCACAGTCTAAAAGGAGAGACGTGGGGAGTGGATACAGATCACTGGCAGAAAACCTTCTCAAGTTTGATGAGCTCAGAGAACTACCACAAACACTTCAGTTGGGAAGGTTAGATGAAGGGCATGGTATTGAGTTGGCTATGGTTGCCAATAATGCTAGGTTAACACATGCAAGCTCAAGTACACCACCACAAAGTTTGAAAGAGCAGAAAAAAGAAAATTAAAGACAAATAGTGATGATGTATCTGCTGCACGTAAACACATCAGGTCACAAGCACAGAAAACATCCATTAGTGAAACAGCAGTCCTGGTTTTTCTTCTGCGGACAATTATCTGGCGCTGATGGTCTCTATGAAGCAACCACATTACAGATCGACAGCTGGGTATGTGCCTGTGCAGTGCTTCTTGAGGACACAGAACTACTGGCCCACCTTAGTCCAGGAGATATGGTGGCCTTGGAAGCCAAATATCACACAAAGTGCATAATGGGACTGTATAATTGTGCAAGAAAGGTCAAGACCAAGGCACCCACAGGCTCCAAAAGGGATCAAATTATTTCAGGAACAGTCTTTGCAGAACTGGTCGTGTACATTGAGGAAACACATCTGGATAAAAACACTGTACCGGTCTTCAAACTTGCTGATCTTGCACGCCTATACATGTCAAGGATGGAGCAGCTTGGAGTTAGGTGTGATGCGAGACTGCACACCACAAGGCTGAAGCAACGTCTCATGGCTCATTTTCCTGACATGCATGCACAGAACAAGGGACGTGATATTTTTCTGGCTTTTGATGAAGACCTTGGTGCTGCACTGGACAAAGCCTGTGATCTGGACACAGACAGTGACACACTTCACCTTGCATATGCTGCACAGATTGTTCGTCGTCATATGTTTGATGACCATGAACCCTTTTCGGGCTTCACAGATGTGTCACAAGAACAGTCTGTACCATCGCTACTGCTTACCTTAGTTAGCATGGTTTTAGAGGGTCCCAGCATCAAGGACAAGATTCTGGATTGTGAGCCATCACAGATTTACTTTATAACCCCTGCAACACTAGCCATCGCCCAACTTCTGAAGTTCAACAGCATCAAACACAGGCAGACATTTGGTACCACACCATTTGTCAGTGTGAGACACAGCACAACACAGGAGACACGGTTCCAACTTACATCGGGCTGATGTTGCACGCTCGGACACGCAACAGGGAATTGGTAGACCGGCTTTCTAATCTGGGCATAAGCATCTCCTATGACCACGTTCTTCATCTCTCAGCAGAAATGGGGGACACTGTCTGACAACAGTTTCACAGGGAGCACGTCGTCTGCCCACCCAAGATGCGAGGCAGTGTGTTTACAACTGCAGCCATTGACAATATCGATCACAACCCCAGTGCAACAACAGCAAAGGAGTAATTTCATGGTACCGCCATCTCCCTCCTGCAACCCCCCAGTTTCGCTGGCGAGGGAGTGGACTGAGGCACTGGCATCATTGGAGGATCCGGTAACACTGGCTCGAAGACAGTGGGTAACTTGCCACACTACTACACTGACGTGCCATCTGTCACCAGTAGCATCAAGAAGTCTCCTGTTCCAGCTGCAAGGGTGATGTCTCTTTGCAGGGACAACTTTAAGCAACAGGCTGATGAAGAACACCTCTGGCTAGAGCATGCAAGGAAGGGTCTCGATGACAATACTGAGACTGTGGAAAATACATCCTGGGCAGCATACCACGCTAACCGGCAGCCACCAGCAGGTCATATCATCTGTCCCACTTTCCTGCTTCCACTATTCCTTGACAGTGCCCATACCGTGGCAATGATCAAGCACTTGATGGATGTGGTAAAGAATGCAGTTGAGCATCTAAATGCTGGCCAGACACCAGTCGTCACCTTTGATCAGCTACTATATGCCTTAGCCAAACAAATTCAGTGGAAGTGGCCAGAGAAGTATGGAGAAGATAAGTTTGTGGTCATGTTCGGCGGCCTGCACATAGAGATGGCGGCTCTGAAGACTCTGGGAGACTAGTTAAAGGGAAGTGGCTGGGTGCAAGCATTGGTACAAGCAGAGATTGCATCAGCTGTGACAGCCGATTCTTTCTTCAGAGCAGCACACGCTGCACATACTAGACAAGCACATCAAATCACAGCTTGTGCACTGTACATTCTTCAGCATCATGCATATAAGCACTACAGGCAGATGCATGGGGATGCAGAAGACTTGTTGGAGTTTGAAGTATGGTGTGTGACCAAAGAAAACTAGCCTGCCCCCAGTTTCACTACTGGTGAACCGTGATGGAACTTGAAGTGCATTTGCTGGTCTATGTGAGATCTCTATGACAGGCTTCCTTTACCTTGTACCTTGATGCCCTGACAGAGCTTCTCCCCTGGTTCTTTGCAATGGACCACACCAACTATGCCCAGTGGATCCCAGTTAATCTCAGAGACATGGCTGAACTTCCGAGTAAACACCCGGAGGTTACCAGAGAGTTCAATGCAGGCAAGTTCACCGTGCAAAAAACCAATCAGATCTTCTCTGCCATACCCATTGATCAAGCGCATGAACACAACAATGCATGCATCAAAGGGAATGGAGGAGCTGTTGGTCTCACAGACAACCCAAACGCCCTTCGACAGTGGATGGTTGCAGGACCAGAGGTTGTCAGGACGGTAGAAGAATTCCAAGATGCATACCAGCACTTTAGAAGACAAGTAGACACACGTCACCATGACCAAACTCCAAGTGTCCAGGCCTCATTTGCGAATGATGTGAGCTCCCTTGTCACTNAGGAGATATGGTGGCCTTGGAAGCCAAATATCACACAAAGTGCATAATGGGACTGTATAATTGTGCAAGAAAGGTCAAGACCAAGGCACCCACAGGCTCCAAAAGGGATCAAATTATTTCAGGAACAGTCTTTGCAGAACTGGTCGTGTACATTGAGGAAACACATCTGGATAAAAACACTGTACCGGTCTTCAAACTTGCTGATCTTGCACGCCTATACATGTCAAGGATGGAGCAGCTTGGAGTTAGGTGTGATGCGAGACTGCACACCACAAGGCTGAAGCAACGTCTCATGGCTCATTTTCCTGACATGCATGCACAGAACAAGGGACGTGATATTTTTCTGGCTTTTGATGAAGACCTTGGTGCTGCACTGGACAAAGCCTGTGATCTGGACACAGACAGTGACACACTTCACCTTGCATATGCTGCACAGATTGTTCGTCGTCATATGTTTGATGACCATGAACCCTTTTCGGGCTTCACAGATGTGTCACAAGAACAGTCTGTACCATCGCTACTGCTTACCTTAGTTAGCATGGTTTTAGAGGGTCCCAGCATCAAGGACAAGATTCTGGATTGTGAACCATCACAGATTTACTTTATAACCCCTGCAACACTAGCCATCGCCCAACTTCTGAAGTTCAACAGCATCAAACACAGGCAGACATTTGGTACCACACCATTTGTCAGTGTGAGACACAGCACAACACAGGAGACACGGTTCCAACTTACATCGGGCTGATGTTGCACGCTCGGACACGCAACAGGGAATTGGTAGACCGGCTTTCTAATCTGGGCATAAGCATCTCCTATGACCACGTTCTTCATCTCTCAGCAGAAATGGGGGACACTGTCTGACAACAGTTTCACAGGGAGCACGTCGTCTGCCCACCCAAGATACGAGGCAGTGTGTTTACAACTGCAGCCATTGACAATATCGATCACAACCCCAGTGCAACAACAGCAAAGGAGTAATTTCATGGTACCGCCATCTCCCTCCTGCAACCCCCCAGTTTCGCTGGCGAGGGAGTGGACTGAGGCACTGGCATCATTGGAGGATCCGGTAACACTGGCTCGAAGACAGTGGGTAACTTGCCACACTACTACACTGACGTGCCATCTGTCACCAGTAGCATCAAGAAGTCTCCTGTTCCAGCTGCAAGGGTGATGTCTCTTTGCAGGGACAACTTTAAGCAACAGGCTGATGAAGAACACCTCTGGCTAGAGCATGCAAGGAAGGGTCTCGATGACAATACTGAGACTGTGGAAAATACATCCTGGGCAGCATACCACGCTAACCGGCAGCCACCAGCAGGTCATATCATCTGTCCCACTTTCCTGCTTCCACTATTCCTTGACAGTGCCCATACCGTGGCAATGATCAAGCACTTGATGGATGTGGTAAAGAATGCAGTTGAGCATCTAAATGCTGGCCAGACACCAGTCGTCACCTTTGATCAGCTACTATATGCCTTAGCCAAACAAATTCAGTGGAAGTGGCCAGAGAAGTATGGAGAAGATAAGTTTGTGGTCATGTTCGGCGGCCTGCACATAGAGATGGCGGCTCTGAAGACTCTGGGAGACTAGTTAAAGGGAAGTGGCTGGGTGCAAGCATTGGTACAAGCAGAGATTGCATCAGCTGTGACAGCCGATTCTTTCTTCAGAGCAGCACACGCTGCACATACTAGACAAGCACATCAAATCACAGCTTGTGCACTGTACATTCTTCAGCATCATGCATATAAGCACTACAGGCAGATGCATGGGGATGCAGAAGACTTGTTGGAGTTTGAAGTATGGTGTGTGACCAAAGAAAACTAGCCTGCCCCCAGTTTCACTACTGGTGAACCGTGATGGAACTTGAAGTGCATTTGCTGGTCTATGTGAGATCTCTATGACAGGCTTCCTTTACCTTGTACCTTGATGCCCTGACAGAGCTTCTCCCCTGGTTCTTTGCAATGGACCACACCAACTATGCCCAGTGGATCCCAGTTAATCTCAGAGACATGGCTGAACTTCCGAGTAAACACCCGGAGGTTACCAGAGAGTTCAATGCAGGCAAGTTCACCGTGCAAAAAACCAATCAGATCTTCTCTGCCATACCCATTGATCAAGCGCATGAACACAACAATGCATGCATCAAAGGGAATGGAGGAGCTGTTGGTCTCACAGACAACCCAAACGCCCTTCGACAGTGGATGGTTGCAGGACCAGAGGTTGTCAGGACGGTAGAAGAATTCCAAGATGCATACCAGCACTTTAGAAGACAAGTAGACACACGTCACCATGACCAAACTCCAAGTGTCCAGGCCTCATTTGCGAATGATGTGAGCTCCCTTGTCACTGTGTTTGAGGAGTTTGGCAACCCGTTCGAAGAAGAAAGCATGGACTTGCTTGTCCTTGATACTAAAGAGATTGCAGACCCTGCAGAAGTGGAGACTGTTCAAAATGTGCACAGAATTGGTCAGGCCCAATTCCAGAGATTCATGCAAGAATGTCTCATAGAAAGAACCAAGCCACTTGATGACACTATTCGTTGCAACAAACTGAAGCTGTTCACTGGCCCCACACCCAAACCGGCATGCAAAGGGAAGCATCAAATCACACCAATGAAGAATAATGTTGAATTCTTCTCACGGCTGTACGTTGGTTGTTAGACGAGAGGTGGGAACATTGATTCGTTCTTTAAACATGAGAATCAGGCGTGCCCTCCAGCACTGTCTGATGGAGGAAAACTCCGTCTGGGGACTAAGAGTGACCTCATCACATTCATGGAAGAACATTCTCAGGCCACATCTGAGGCTCCTACTGCAACCAGTGTAATTCTTGATGGAGCAGCCATCATCCAGATGTTGAAGCCTACTTCTGCCAAGAACTTTCATGAATATGCCCATAATATATTCATTCCATACATATCCTCACAACTTAAAAGTGCATCACGGCTGGACCTGGTGTGGGACAGCTACATTGTTGATTCTCTAAAAGGAACAGCAAGACAAAAACGTCGGAAAGGAGTGCACAGATGTGTGGTGGCAGCAGCAAGCATACCAGGAAACTGGCAAAACGTCCTTTGTGTCGACAGCAACAAAACAGAGCTTTTCAGTTTCCTGTCCCAAGCTCTCCTCAATACTCCTCAATCAGGAGAGTAAGCAGCTTGTCATAACCGATGGGGAGTCGGTCCTCAGCAAACCACCTCTACAAGGTGTTGCTTCACTTGCCCCATGCACCCATGAAGAGGCTGACACACGCATGTTGCTGCATGCTGCACATTCATTACAACATGGCCATCACCAGATACTGATTTGGACTGTTGATACAGATGTTGTAGTGTTAGCTGTGCTTGCAGCACAGCGCCTGACACTGACAAATGAATTGTGGCTATCATTTGGTACCAGCAAGAGTTTCCAGTACTTGTCAGCTCACGAGATAGCTCATAGCCTTGGGCCAGANAACTGCAGCCATTGACAATATCGATCACAACCCCAGTGCAACAACAGCAAAGGAGTAATTTCATGGTACCGCCATCTCCCTCCTGCAACCCCCCAGTTTCGCTGGCGAGGGAGTGGACTGAGGCACTGGCATCATTGGAGGATCCGGTAACACTGGCTCGAAGACAGTGGGTAACTTGCCACACTACTACACTGACGTGCCATCTGTCACCAGTAGCATCAAGAAGTCTCCTGTTCCAGCTGCAAGGGTGATGTCTCTTTGCAGGGACAACTTTAAGCAACAGGCTGATGAAGAACACCTCTGGCTAGAGCATGCAAGGAAGGGTCTCGATGACAATACTGAGACTGTGGAAAATACATCCTGGGCAGCATACCACGCTAACCGGCAGCCACCAGCAGGTCATATCATCTGTCCCACTTTCCTGCTTCCACTATTCCTTGACAGTGCCCATACCGTGGCAATGATCAAGCACTTGATGGATGTGGTAAAGAAAGCAGTTGAGCATCTAAATGCTGGCCAGACACCAGTCGTCACCTTTGATCAGCTACTATATGCCTTAGCCAAACAAATTCAGTGGAAGTGACCAGAGAAGTATGGAGAAGATAAGTTTGTGGTCATGTTCGGCGGCCTGCACATAGAGATGGCGGCTCTGAAGACTCTGGGAGACTAGTTAAAGGGAAGTGGCTGGGTGCAAGCATTGGTACAAGCAGAGATTGCATCAGATGTGACAGCCGATTCTTTCTTCAGAGCAGCACACGCTGCACATACTAGACAAGCACATCAAATCACAGCTTGTGCACTGTACATTCTTCAGCATCATGCATATAAGCACTACAGGCAGATGCATGGGGATGCAGAAGACTTGTTGGAGTTTGAAGTATGGTGTGTGACCAAAGAAAACTAGCCTGCCCCCAGTTTCACTACTGGTGAACCGTGATGGAACTTGAAGTGCATTTGCTGGTCTATGTGAGATCTCTATGACAGGCTTCCTTTACCTTGTACCTTGATGCCCTGACAGAGCTTCTCCCCTGGTTCTTTGCAATGGACCACACCAACTATGCCCAGTGGATCCCAGTTAATCTCAGAGACATGGCTGAACTTCCGAGTAAACACCCGGAGGTTACCAGAGAGTTCAATGCAGGCAAGTTCACCGTGCAAAAAACCAATCAGATCTTCTCTGCCATACCCATTGATCAAGCGCATGAACACAACAATGCATGCATCAAAGGGAATGGAGGAGCTGTTGGTCTCACAGACAACCCAAACGCCCTTCGACAGTGGATGGTTGCAGGACCAGAGGTTGTCAGGACGGTAGAAGAATTCCAAGATGCATACCAGCACTTTAGAAGACAAGTAGACACACGTCACCATGACCAAACTCCAAGTGTCCAGGCCTCATTTGCGAATGATGTGAGCTCCCTTGTCACTGTGTTTGAGGAGTTTGGCAACCCGTTCGAAGAAGAAAGCATGGACTTGCTTGTCCTTGATACTAAAGAGATTGCAGACCCTGCAGAAGTGGAGACTGTTCAAAATGTGCACAGAATTGGTCAGGCCCAATTCCAGAGATTCATGCAAGAATGTCTCATAGAAAGAACCAAGCCACTTGATGACACTATTCGTTGCAACAAACTGAAGCTGTTCACTGGCCCCACACCCAAACCAGCATGCAAAGGGAAGCATCAAATCACACCAATGAAGAATAATGTTGAATTCTTCTCACGGCTGTACGTTGGTTGTTAGACGAGAGGTGGGAACATTGATTCGTTCTTTAAACATGAGAATCAGGCGTGCCCTCCAGCACTGTCTGATGGAGGAAAACTCCGTCTGGGGACTAAGAGTGACCTCATCACATTCATGGAAGAACATTCTCAGGCCACATCTGAGGCTCCTACTGCAACCAGTGTAATTCTTGATGGAGCAGCCATCATCCAGATGTTGAAGCCTACTTCTGCCAAGAACTTTCATGAATATGCCCATAATATATTCATTCCATACATATCCTCACAACTTAAAAGTGCATCACGGCTGGACCTGGTGTGGGACAGCTACATTGTTGATTCTCTAAAAGGAACAGCAAGACAAAAACGTCGGAAAGGAGTGCACAGATGTGTGGTGGCAGCAGCAAGCATACCAGGAAACTGGCAAAACGTCCTTTGTGTCGACAGCAACAAAACAGAGCTTTTCAGTTTCCTGTCCCAAGCTCTCCTCAATACTCCTCAATCAGGAGAGTAAGCAGCTTGTCATAACCGATGGGGAGTCGGTCCTCAGCAAACCACCTCTACAAGGTGTTGCTTCACTTGCCCCATGCACCCATGAAGAGGCTGACACACGCATGTTGCTGCATGCTGCACATTCATTACAACATGGCCATCACCAGATACTGATTTGGACTGTTGATACAGATGTTGTAGTGTTAGCTGTGCTTGCAGCACAGCGCCTGACACTGACAAATGAATTGTGGCTATCATTTGGTACCAGCAAGAGTTTCCAGTACTTGTCAGCTCACGAGATAGCTCATAGCCTTGGGCCAGAAAAGGAACAATCTCTTCCAATGTTCCATGCCCTAACTGGTTGTGATACTGTGTCCAGTGTTGCTGGGCATGGTAAGAAAAAAGCCTGGGCCACTTGGAAGGCAGTGCCTGAACTGACTGATGCTCTGCTGAAATTGTCCTGTACACCAAGTGACATCCCAGATGACATCATGCATACCATCGAGAGATTCATCATCCTGTTGTATGACGGAACCAACACATGCACAGACATTGATAAGGCAAGAAAGAAGATCTTCACAAGGAACAGCAATGTGCAGCAGATACCACCAACCAGAGCTGCTCTTGAACAGCTTGTGAAGAGGTCAGTGTACCAGGGTGGCCATGTGTGAGGTCAGGCACTGCTCCCAAATCCTTTGCTGCCTTCACTGACCAGCTGAGGCTGGATCAAGACAGAGGGTGGCCTGTACGAGCCACACTGGACAACAGTACCAGAGGTATCCGCAACCTGCTACGAGTTGGTATCATGCAAGTGTAAGAAAAGTTGTGAAAAGCGCTGCAAGTGGAAGTATGCCGCACTTGCATGCACAGCTCTGTGCTTATGTGAGTGAGAGTGCTCCAGTAAATGAAAACCAGACCTATGACACAACTGTTACTGGTATTTCAACACCGTGAGCGCTGTTTGAGCTAACTTTTATGGCAGTTTGTGATTACTCGAACACTCTTGATTGACACCAATCTTACGCAAAATATTATCAGAATACTATTACCATTCCTGTTATGTATGTTTAACAGACATGTTAACTGTCTGATTGATGTTCTTAGCAGCAAAATAAAACATGTAACATTCATCACATAAATTGCATTTATTTTACATTGTTTAAATAATTAAACTTATTTTTTTAAACCAAATCACTGATTCAGCACAGTAACATAACCTTCTGTCCAACGGACAACATTCCACGGTGCCATGGAAGGCTGTTCAGGCAATGTAATTATCCTCAGTGCCATCTACTCCACCAGAGTTGAGCGGTTTTGCAAAGAAATAGTAACCAATGTCGGCCATTTTGTGAGACGGCTGCCACAACTGTCAGGGCCCAATTCTGTGATGGCTCAATATCCAGATCTGTTCATAATATATTTCTCTACCTCTATGCCAAATTTGGTGCTTTTATCACAAAATGCACAATAATTATGATATTTCCAGCTATGCTGCCCCACTACAGTGGGTGATTTCAGACGAGACGGGGCGACATTTGCCCTGTCCCGGAATCACCCAGATGATTCCCCGCCAGGATCACTCCGGCACATCCAACAGACGTGCCGGCTGATCCTGGCGGGGAATCGGAGAGGGGCCGGGCCGCGCGACACAACGCGTGGCCGCATGGCCCCGCCCCCCACTCCCCCGCTGCCCACCCTCTGGGGAGATGGACGGGCACCGCAGCCAATGCGGCTGCAGCACCCCCCCGATTTGACCATGGCCTGGAATCCTGCCGGGGATTCCGGGCCGTGATCGCCGGCCAGATGTTACTTTTTGTTGGTTCCCACCAGGAATCTCTTTGACCATGCTTGTGGCAATTGTCCGGCGGGGAGCCCCGGAAGCGTGGTTGAAATTAACCCCATGTGGGAATCGATCGTGGTGAACATCTGGTGGCCGTCAAACAGACATTCCGGGCACTTTGGCCCCATGTGGGTATTGACTGTGGCTCGCTGTGACCTCGTCACGTCTGAAAATACCCAATGCCTCCATAAACTCTGGGTACAGTTTGGAGGGCCCCAGACCACAAAACAGGGAAACAAACTGATCACCAGGGTTCCTAGTTTTTGGTTACAAAACACTGGAAATTGTCCGATAAAAAATACATAAATTATCTGATTAACAGAACCAAAATCCCTATTTTTCTGCAATTAAATGTAAACACTAGTTGACTTTCCGTATCACAATATACATAGGTATGAGTTAGAACACCACATTTTATTGGAATATTTCATTTTTATGGACTATTGCAGCTACCTGTTCCACCAACAGCCCTCCAAATGCAGATCCCCTCCACCCCAGCACATGCCTTTAAGGTTGCGTCCCCTCCACTGCCCCGTGCTTGCTGCCTCCTCCTCCTCCTCCCAGCCTTTCCCACATCACTCTGCCAACCAGAAAGGGGGACCATATAGAGGCTGGCACTTGGGGAAACTGCTATGGACCCAATTAGGCCCACATTCTGTCCCCTCTTCCAAGGGTCCAGAAGTCCTGACAACCCCAATTCATAGTGCCCCTGGGCTCCATAGTGCCCCTGTCTCCTGCCCCCCACCCCACAGGAGGTCTGTGGCACCCCTTCAAATGCAGAGCCCCTCCCCCCCAGCACATGCCTTCAGGTTGCTTCTCCTCAGCTCCACTCCACAGCCTCGCTGCCCCGCACTTGCCGTTTCTTCCTCCCAAACCTGTACGTTTTTGCCATTTTTCGTAAAATTATCTGGTAAAAGGCAAAATCTCTGTTTTTCTCTGTTTTTCTGTCACACAGAGAAAACTAGGAACCCTGCTGATCAAATTACACTATGGCAGTGATGGAGGAAAACCTCAGATGACATACAAAGAAAGGATAGAAGGATGGGACAGATACAACCACAGGCAATCACTAGTAGTAGTTAGATTGAGAATAAAAATATGAACAAAACAGAGTACCAAAACAACTGAGAGGCCCACCAAGCTAACACATGACAACACAGCAAGAGTTTACAATTTTGTTAGTAAATAGCTACCATGCACCAATAAATGGGAATTATAGAATGGTAGCATGGAAAGAAAATTTTCATCAAAACCTGAAAGGTTTGGGATTCAGAATAAAAAAGATGAAGACTTGTGGCAGAAAACAGAAGAAAGATATTAAGTAAGCAAGAACAGTATCAAAAATACAGTAATTCCAGACGGAATATATGACAGAGTACAAAGAGATCAAAAAAGCGCTAGGAAAGACAAATTAAACTTGATAGAAAAAATGCAATAGATGCAACTACTTTGAGCACAGAAGCTAGAAGACCTTTACTTTGCAGATGACACCAACCTGAAGATTCATGCCCACATAAGCAATGAAAGCCAAACCAAATTATTTCCAGTTCCAAACCTATGCAAGAAGCAGAATTTAAACACCGAAAAAACTAAACCATGAGAATTAACACAGTACAAGAAATGCTTAAAAGAAGACGCTTCTGCCAGTCAGCAGGTGGGATGGTTGTGGGGACTGGCCTGAGGAATCAGGTAAATGCTGTTTGGTCCCATATCCTGCACAGCTACAATAGGATTTTCCCTATGGAGAGAAATATACTGGTGGAGGCTGACAAGCAGGTAGTATCTGAGGCAGCTGGGGCCTCGGGTTTCAGGATGTTCTTCCAGGGTCAGTGGTGTGACCAGAGCTGGCCCACATCCTGGGTGGTGTCTGACATCACAAGTGACATAACCTGTTCAGAATTTCTTCCTGTACTGGTGGCAGTTGACAACTGGGCGAGCTCTTCAAAAACGCATATGTGAGTTTCTGGCCTGTCATCCAAGTGGTGACACATGTCCTAAACACTCAATCCTCAAAATCATGTAGGGTCATGAGGTTTGTGAGGTGGTTTGCACCAAAATGTCTGATCTTGAACATGTGTTTTTCTGCCAGAGATGTGCCTGGTATACATAATGGAGCTGTTCCCATGCCCTGTGTGCACAGATGCGCGCACAACTGCACGGTTTGCAGAGGCACCACAGGCCCAATGCCGGGAATGAATGTGGTTTGCACGTATATCTGTGTGCATGCACTTTGCGTGCTCTGCAAGGCATAGGATCGGCCCCAATGAAGTTGCTGACTCACTCTCTCATTTCCAGATGGACAGATTCTATTGTTTGGCACCTGGGGTAACCCAGAACCTGGAGCTGATGTCGGAAGAGCTATGGGATCTTGGACTCGATTGCTAAAGCATGGCATCCACGGCTAAGAGCGCAAGGAGTGTTTACACTAAGTCATTTGAGAGTTTTCACTCTTTTTTAGTCAAACACAGTTTCAAGGGTTTCTGATCCACCCCCCTGAACATGTCAATTGGTTTTCCGCCAATTTACAGCAGCAGGGATTAGCACCACAAGCCATCAGAGTCCAGTTAGCTGTCATATCCTTCTTTAGCAATGGCTTTAGGGACCCATCTGCAGCATTTGTGACCAGAATGGCCTTAGAGGATTGGGTCAGAATAGATTTCAGCAGAAGGGAAAAGTGGCATCCAGTATTAGTTAACATGCTAGTGCACCTTCTGGGAGCCTTGTGTGCTATTGCACATCCCCCTACGAGATGGTGCTGTTCTGGGTGGCTTTCATGCTGATATTCTTTGCTGTCATTTGCTGTTCATCAGTGAGCTCGTACAGGATTCCAAATCGGACTAACAGGTCACTGAGATGGAGTGATATGCAGGTGGGGCATGAAGTTCTTCCCCATTCTTTTCCCCACTTTTTTGTGGCAGATATCGGCCTGGAAACCATTAATAGGAGAAAATGGAAGGGTAATTGGACCAATGAAATGATTAAAAAGACAGGGGTAGTTGCTGGTGAGGGGGATATGCCCAGCTGTGCTGGTAGTCCTGCCCCCTGCCCTTACCCCAGTTTCAGGGCAGGGAGCGCCATGGCGTGTGCCTGAGGGTACTCCCTGAAATGGAGGCAGACAGACTGACTGCCTCCCCCAGATCAACAGCTGTTTGTGATTCCCTTGCTGATATTTGCACAGGGTAGGCCCTACGGTGGGTGTTACCCTGGAGCATAGACTGCAGGCACATACTGCCACAAAGTGCCTGACACTGATGCCTGGTGAGCACAGGGAGGGGTCACCAGTTGTTATGCTAATAAAGTTGTGGCTCGTTTTAAAACCATTTGTGTCTATGTGATTCCTTGGGCCATGTTCCCCACAAACACTTTTGGAACTTAAATAGAAGAAACTACTCTATTCTTCAGATATCTTGGCAACATTTAAAGCAAAACTGGTGAGCTGGATGTAGACATCAAGGCTAGAATCACATAAGTCACACTTATTGTCATAACTCTGAAGTTAAACTGGTGAAACAGAAACCTACCCAACCCCCAAACCACATTTTGTATATTTAATACTAGTGCAAACATGGAGATTTTAAAAACCCTAACTTCATGTCTTCAGAACCAGTTGCCCTAAACATGTCTTTAACTTCAATGGCCAGAAAAAATAAAGAGCTTTAAAGAAAGACAAAACAGGGCAAAAATGAGATGACAAGAACATACACAGAGAAAAGACCTAAACGATATAGCAAAGTTTTAGAATCCATAAAGCAAGAGGCAATGAGATACGCCACCAACAACATGGAAATGTACAACAGGATCTGTGAAAAACACCTACTAAAAATATCATAATGCTATGGGAAGACACAAAGACTGCAGCACAAACATATTGGAAATGGAAGACATCAGTGAAAGCCATATGAGTCACATTAAATAAGACATGGAGGGAAGGAAGCACAAATGAAATATGACCAAGACAACATGTTTTAATTCTATCCACTGAATAAACTAATCTGTTGCAGAACTTTAATGAATCCTACTATATTTTATTACAAGTTTTCTTAAGGCTCAGATTCTTAAACTGTCATCTGTGGATTATCTTCAGGAGCTATTTGATTTTTTTTATGTGGGGTTGGAGGTGATATTTAGAATGCTACTCTTACTGTATAAATCCATCTACCTACCTACTTTCCTTTTTTACTACAATGTGCTAGCTACCATTACACATTTAATATACTTCCACATATTTGGGGGGGGTTGGTCTGTGTTTTATTTTTAACAGCAAACGTTTTAATTTCTTCCCCTGTGTTTGTATACCTATCACTTAACAGCTACACTTCCATAATAATTTTGCCTTTGATAAAATCCACAGTTCCGAAACCTAATTTTGCACATAAAAAGCAGAGATCCAAAGACTTTAATATGTATTAAGAATATAGTTTCTTTCCCCATCACCACACATTAGCAAAAATAAACAAACACATTTATATGTGCAGAATGAACTTTCTACTAATTTACAAGTAATTAGCATCTTGTCTGAAAATATATTTTTTTCTTTCCAGGTATAACTGGAATGTGGCGCTGATGCCCGTCTGTTGGGGGTAGTGGTGTGCAATTCGTTTTTGTTACTATGATAACAAAAATGAAAATTTTCATTTTCTTTTTTGTTATTGTAATACCGAAACTGAAAATAATAATCATGAAAACGAATTTTCGTTTTTGAAATAATGGTAAACGCTCAAAAATGCATTTCCAGCTATAACTTTATTGTTTCTTATTCAATTCTGATGGAACTTGGGAAGATTGTACCCACAATGGAGTGCACTATGTGTACCATATGTTGGAAATATTGGATAAAGGAAACCGATTTTATAAGCAACTGAATATTGTGATTTTAAGGAAAGCTGCATACACATTCCTGGCTACATCATCTTTACCTTCCATTAAATTTGCATGAAACCTAGGTAAGTGTGTCCCTCCATAAGATTACCAATCCTCCCAAATTTCAGAAAGATTGGATAAAGAGTCCTGATGTTATAAGTCATTAAGTTGAAAATGCATTTCCAGCTTTAACATTTTTATTAGGGGTCGGACTATCGGTATCGTATTAATCTGATAATACCTATAATGGCTGGTATTGTATTAATCTGATAATATCGGTACTTACTGGTATTGGAATACCGGATTTTAAACATTGCTGGCTTTACCTGATTTTTTACATCACCGCCATTTAACAATGGCCACAAAGTAGGCATAGGCAAACTTTATCCCCCCCTCCCCTGTAGGATTGCACCAAGTGTGTGTGTGTGTGTGTATTTTTTTTATATATATATATATATATATATATATATATATATATATATATATATATAATTTATTATTATTATTATTATTATTATTATTATTATTAACCAAAACAATATATATTATATATGTATTAACCAAAACAAAAAACTTAACAGTTTAAAAAAACTTTAAATGCACAAGAGTTTTCTTAAAATTAAAAAAAACCCACCAAATTCAGTACAATTACAATTCAAAAAACCTTCCTCTCCATACATTGCAACAAAACATAAACGCCAAAAAACATAGAAAGTATTTCAGAATTTGAGCAANCCAGGGTTCCTAGTTTTTGGTTACAAAACACTGGAAATTGTCCGATAAAAAATACATAAATTATCTGATTAACAGAACCAAAATCCCTATTTTTCTGCAATTAAATGTAAACACTAGTTGACTTTCCGTATCACAATATACATAGGTATGAGTTAGAACACCACATTTTATTGGAATATTTCATTTTTATGGACTATTGCAGCTACCTGTTCCACCAACAGCCCTCCAAATGCAGATCCCCTCCACCCCAGCACATGCCTTTAAGGTTGCGTCCCCTCCACTGCCCCGTGCTTGCTGCCTCCTCCTCCTCCTCCCAGCCTTTCCCACATCACTCTGCCAACCAGAAAGGGGGACCATATAGAGGCTGGCACTTGGGGAAACTGCTATGGACCCAATTAGGCCCACATTCTGTCCCCTCTTCCAAGGTCCAGAAGTCCTGACAACCCCAATTCATAGTGCCCCTGGGCTCCATAGTGCCCCTGTCTCCTGCCCCCCACCCCACAGGAGGTCTGTGGCACCCCTTCAAATGCAGAGCCCCTCCCCCCCAGCACATGCCTTCAGGTTGCTTCTCCTCAGCTCCACTCCACAGCCTCGCTGCCCCGCACTTGCCGTTTCTTCCTCCCAAACCTGTACGTTTTTGCCATTTTTCGTAAAATTATCTGGTAAAAGGCAAAATCTCTGTTTTTCTCTGTTTTTCTGTCACACAGAGAAAACTAGGAACCCTGCTGATCAAATTACACTATGGCAGTGATGGAGGAAAACCTCAGATGACATACAAAGAAAGGATAGAAGGATGGGACAGATACAACCACAGGCAATCACTAGTAGTAGTTAGATTGAGAATAAAAATATGAACAAAACAGAGTACCAAAACAACTGAGAGGCCCACCAAGCTAACACATGACAACACAGCAAGAGTTTACAATTTTGTTAGTAAATAGCTACCATGCACCAATAAATGGGAATTATAGAATGGTAGCATGGAAAGAAAATTTTCATCAAAACCTGAAAGGTTTGGGATTCAGAATAAAAAAGATGAAGACTTGTGGCAGAAAACAGAAGAAAGATATTAAGTAAGCAAGAACAGTATCAAAAATACAGTAATTCCAGACGGAATATATGACAGAGTACAAAGAGATCAAAAAAGCGCTAGGAAAGACAAATTAAACTTAATAGAAAAAATGCAATAGATGCAACTACTTTGAGCACAGAAGCTAGAAGACCTTTACTTTGCAGATGACACCAACCTGAAGATTCATGCCCACATAAGCAATGAAAGCCAAACCAAATTATTTCCAGTTCCAAACCTATGCAAGAAGCAGAATTTAAACACCGAAAAAACTAAACCATGAGAATTAACACAGTACAAGAAATGCTTAAAAGAAGACGCTTCTGCCAGTCAGCAGGTGGGATGGTTGTGGGGACTGGCCTGAGGAATCAGGTAAATGCTGTTTGGTCCCATATCCTGCACAGCTACAATAGGATTTTCCCTATGGAGAGAAATATACTGGTGGAGGCTGACAAGCAGGTAGTATCTGAGGCAGCTGGGGCCTCGGGTTTCAGGATGTTCTTCCAGGGTCAGTGGTGTGACCAGAGCTGGCCCACATCCTGGGTGGTGTCTGACATCACAAGTGACATAACCTGTTCAGAATTTCTTCCTGTACTGGTGGCAGTTGACAACTGGGCGAGCTCTTCAAAAACGCATATGTGAGTTTCTGGCCTGTCATCCAAGTGGTGACACATGTCCTAAACACTCAATCCTCAAAATCATGTAGGGTCATGAGGTTTGTGAGGTGGTTTGCACCAAAATGTCTGATCTTGAACATGTGTTTTTCTGCCAGAGATGTGCCTGGTATACATAATGGAGCTGTTCCCATGCCCTGTGTGCACAGATGCGCGCACAACTGCACGGTTTGCAGAGGCACCACAGGCCCTATGCCGGGAATGCATGTGGTTTGCACGTATATCTGTGTGCATGCACTTTGCGTGCTCTGCAAGGCATAGGATCGGCCCCAATGAAGTTGCTGACTCACTCTCTCATTTCCAGATGGACAGATTCTATTGTTTGGCACCTGGGGTAACCCAGAACCTGGAGCTGATGTCGGAAGAGCTATGGGATCTTGGACTCGATTGCTAAAGCATGGCATCCACGGCTAAGAGCGCAAGGAGTGTTTACACTAAGTCATTTGAGAGTTTTCACTCTTTTTTAGTCAAACACAGTTTCAAGGGTTTCTGATCCACCCCCCTGAACATGTCAATTGGTTTTCCGCCAATTTACAGCAGCAGGGATTAGCACCACAAGCCATCAGAGTCCAGTTAGCTGTCATATCCTTCTTTAGCAATGGCTTTAGGGACCCATCTGCAGCATTTGTGACCAGAATGGCCTTAGAGGATTGGGTCAGAATAGATTTCAGCAGAAGGGAAAAGTGGCATCCAGTATTAGTTAACATGCTAGTGCACCTTCTGGGAGCCTTGTGTGCTATTGCACATCCCCCTACGAGATGGTGCTGTTCTGGGTGGCTTTCATGCTGATATTCTTTGCTGTCATTTGCTGTGCATCAGTGAGCTCGTACAGGATTCCAAATCGGACTAACAGGTCACTGAGATGGAGTGATATGCAGGTGGGGCATGAAGTTCTTCCCCATTCTTTTCCCCACTTTTT
>QEPC01006430.1:6636209-6653774 GCA_003113815.1 Sphenodon punctatus | reverse complement strand
ACAGATTTAAATAACAAAAATGAAAACAATGAAAACAAAAATGACACGGGCCCCTGGTACACACCTCCAGTCAGTATGCATAGACTTTGTGTTACACAAGTATGCAGTGCTACATAAGTGTGGAGGAAAAACTAAGAGAAATAGTAAACTTATGTTAATGAATCTCACTAAAATTAAAAAGTGCAACAAACGTAAAGGTATCTTGGCATACAGTGACAGAGAACATTACAGACTGAATGCAGAAATAAACTTCCCAAAAAATATGATGCAACTTCTCAATGACTACAGTCATGGTAAATAAATCTTTGGTCATACAACAACTGAAATATACCTCTGTTGTGATGAAATACCCAAAAACCAATCTGGAAGCACTTGATAGGAAAATGTGTGTCTCTCTCACCAATTTACATTTATAACCATAACATCGTTGAGAGGTTATAGTTATCAAGGAAGTTCGGAGGGAGAAGACTTCTGATTTTTGGAGTAGTTTTTACAGTTCCTGTTTGAGGAACAGAGAAAGTAATTTCTTGGAAAACACTCGTCTTAAATAAGAACATAGTCAACACTGACCAGAATTCTACCATGATGTCTCTAGAGAAGGCTGCCACAGAAAAGAAATTCAAAGGAAATCAGTGCAGGATTATTGTCAGAAATGAAGCTAGAAAGTTTTGTGTGGTGCTAGTAAGCAAGGTATCTTAGAGGTGAAGCTGAAGTGGGGAACTGAGTTACCCAGAGCTCAAAACAATACCGAGTCAGTCAGTGAAATGACCATGCCAGAGACATCAGAGAACCCCGAGAGAGCAACTAACCTGAGAGAAATCATGCAAAGAAGAAGTTGGAGATGGAGACCCTACCACCAAAGATGCTCTACTGGAATGAAGTCAGGAGGATGAGGGACCCCTAAAGGAGAAGTTGGCAAGGGTGTCACCTCCCCAGCAATGCACTATGTAGGAGCATAACTGGGGACTGTCTGAGTCCTTGGAGAGTGAAACATCCTTCCAGAAGGGGGAGAATGAACTGGAACTGTACTGGGACAGACCATGGTGGGGAGCTACTGGGGGCTCTATCAGTATCGCCAGAACCAGCAACATCTGCAGCAGGACTGGTGGAGTAATGGGTAAAATGAGCAAAGTGAATGGCATCAAGTTGGAAGACTGAGACTCCTCCAGGGAACAATGGGTAGCAGTCCAAAAAGAGAGGAGTAAAAAAGAAGTCCATGAGGTAGCCAAAAATTTAAGTGGTGCAAATCTAGCGAAGATTTACATTTGGGTGATGCTACCTTCCATTACATGGAAAAACAGGCAAAGAAAGTGTCTTTGGTTAATGTTGTGGTCTTGTCAGACAACAACTTTTAGAAAAACATTACCAGGAAATTCTGAGAATTCTCAGACCTAGCAAAAGAGGTGAAAGAGGACTGGAGTTCTGCACATGGTCACTATATAGCTCAACTGCACTGTTAGCAAATTGATTAATATCGGTAATCTGTGACAGGCCTTCAAGCCCTGAAAATTAAGGAAAAGCTCCTTAATCTGATCCAAAAGGTTATCTCCTCTGGACAGCTAAAATACAGTGAAAGGTTTTTGCTTTGCAGCTGCAGGGGTTGGCTTGGCCCAAGGGCCCACTAATCATCATCAACCATCATGATAACAAAAATAAAATAGCTACCCTATGTCAAGATCCCATTTCATTTGATTACACATCTGTGGCTGTAAACTATATCTGCAGAATACTGATATTTTTGCCCCTTCCATCACACACATTGTTATTTCCCTAACATTGGTGTCAGAGGTCTCATTCTCATAAAGAACAGATTCTTATTCTCTCATTTTCATTCAGAAAAGTCAATCTCATACTGAAATCCTCCTCTTGAGATAAGTGTTTAGAATTTGGCAGCATGGTCACCATATCATATTGGAAGGGCATCACAACTTCTCTGCTGAAGTTACGAGGAATCTTCAGGGCTTGTGTAAGGATGCAGACTTGAACCAGCGACCCTAGGGCAGTGCAGTGTTTGGTGCCTCCATGACACTGAGGCACTCTGGCCAGGGCCCAGGGCTAGCATTGATAGCCCTCCATCTTGCTGATCAAGCCACACCCCTCCTCAGCTTCACTCCATGCCCCCAGCTTCCCGGTTGGCTGATAGTCTTTATATAAGGCCATCCAGTAGCCACAGGAAATTAGGCAGTTCATTCATTACACTTCTTGGTTCCTGTTGTGCTTTCCAGTTAATGTTTGTGTTCCTCCTCATTTCTCCATGAACTTTGGACTGGCTCTGCACACACCCCTGGACTACATATGCACCTTGGGCCAGCTGGAACCTGGTTCTTTTCGTCCTGCTGCCCAGTCCTGTCTCATCTGCCTTGTTGTGTCTTTATATTCTGATCTGCATCCATCCTGATTTGATTTGCATCTCTCTCATGCTGTCCATTCCTGACTCATCTGCCTCATCTTGTCCCACTCCTACATCTCCCTTGTTCATCCCCTTTGTCCATGTCTCATCTTTGTCTGCCTCTTTGGTCCATGTGCCAATCGGAAAATTTCTTACCTGTCAATTTTTCTTCTCTTCTTTTGCAGGAAAGATGGTCTTGACTGTTGGGATGTTTTCTTCCTCTCACCAGATAGGCAGGATCAATTATGACTGACAACCTCAATCCTTGGGAAGGGGACAGTCCACCATAGACTTCTTAGATGAGACTGCCAAAGCTACTAACATTCTAACAACTACATATGGCGTCCAGGGGGTGTATACCTGCTGCCGTATATGCCTCTTTAATACAAGCTTTTAACCAATTCGCCAGAGTAGACTTGCTGACCCTTCTGTCCTTATGTCTATGACCAAGGCTGGGGTGAGTCTACTCTGATAGCACAAGTTCTATTAAGATAGATTTTGACAGCCCTCTTGACATCTAACTTATGCCAAGTTTGCTGCCTTTGCTGCTGTCATTTCAGACAGAGGGATTGGAATAACAGTTCCTGTTCCATATGGAAGACTGAGTTAGCCTTGTGGCGAAAGGAAGGGTCAAGTCGTAAATTAATTTGTCTTTGTGGAAAATGCAGAGATTTTGGTGCATGGATAGAGTCCCTAGTTCTGACATTCGCCAAGGTGATGTAATTGTAATTGTCATCAGGAAAAGAGATTTCAAGGATAGAAGGAACATAGATACCTGATTCATGGGCTAAAATGGAGGCTTAGTTAGCACACACAATACTATGTTGAATCTCCATGTAGGGAATCTGTGCTGGACCAGAGGCAAGATCAGTTTGTCCGCACTAATAAACCTTTTGACATGTGGGTGTGAAGACAGCAGTGGCTGTCCTGCACACCTCAGTATGCTAGATAGCATGGAGGTGTGCCTTTGGAGTGTGTTGGCCTTCAGCCCCATGTCTAGGCCTGTTTGTAGGAAGAGGAGTACTTCCTGAGGTCCTGTTCTCAGGGCATCTGAAGTAGTGCTGTACCAAATAGTGCTTCTGGGTACTTGGGTCGAATTCCAAAGTATTCTGAGGAATATTTGGTGGCACTTTGGTGCTGGTTCCAAAGTTTCAGACTTTGGAATCAGAATTCTGGACACCCCCCACCCCCCAGAAACTACAGAACATTTCAAAGCTATTTGGTGTCATGTCGGCACCAGCACCATCTGGCACAGCATGTGTTGTTGCTATGTGCAGCAGCTGCAGCTGTTTAATTGCCTAGCCAATCAGTTCTTCAACCCATAGCCAAAGCACTACCCAGAAAAGCAGGCTAGCAAGAGTGGGACAATCGCTCCAGGAGGCAACACCACAAAGTCACAAATCAAAGTGCACCTGCATGCAAAAATCCCCCCCCCAAACCCCCCTTTCTGCTCTTCCCCTNTACAGCAGCAGGAGAACATGGCAGAATGGAGCGAGGTGGGAGGCAGATGAGAGCAGAGGGTGAGAGAGCAAGGCAGGAGGAGGAGGAGGTGGTGGAGGTGCAGGTGGGGGTGAAGGTGGTCATGCTGCACATGCAGGAGATGGAGGGAGGGCAGCAGCAGCAGCAGCAGCAGCAGGGACAGGCCGCCTCGGGGACATCAACCAGACCGGGGGAGGAGGCACCCCAGAAACGGGTAAGAGGAATGAAGGGGAGCGGACCCGGCACCACAGGGGCACCAGGATGGGCCAGGAGACCGGCCGGGCAGCTGGCCAGCACATGGGGGGGGAGAAGGGGCAGCCACGTGGGAACGGGGCAGAGCAGCACCCAAACAAACCCCCCCTTGTGTCCTGCAGACACGCAAATGGGCCCAGGAGGCAGAGCCCTCGGAGGACATGGGCCCTACCCAGACGGAAGAGGAAGAGCAGGGGGTGGAATAGCAGGAGGAGGAGGAGGAACCAGAGGGGAGAAGGGGGAGAAGGCCCTACCACTGAGGGGGCAAGTGGACCCTGGAGCATCAGATGGAACTAGCGCTCACTCAGAGAAACGAGCACGTGTTCCAGGAGATAATGTGGAAAATGGAAATGGTGGGGCATCACCGGACCGTCGCGCAGTGCCGCTCCAAGGCTAAAGAGCTAAAGAGGTTCAATAGTCGCCACACTGCTCATGGGGAGTGCTGTAGTCCAGGGCAGGGAACGGGCCAAGGTACCCCCTCCCCTCACCACCCCACAAGAAGGCACCCGCTCCAGGGTACCAGAACCCCAGGAGAAATGCCCTGGAACCTCGGGGACTGGCAGCCCCCCTGGCCGGACAGCCGGACTCCGAGGCCAGCACCCTCAGCCAGTGGTCGCAGGGGGAGCACAGCAACATGGAGGGGCTGGACTCGGAGGGATCAGAGACAGACATCGAGGGTAAGCAAGCACATGGGACGGGAGGATGGACCCAGGGGGAGGGAGGTTGGGGATGACCCGGCCAGGAGGCAGGCCCCACCCGGCCCTAACAGTCTGCGATATGGGCCTGGGCCTGGGGGGGGGCGCATGCACACCCAGGAAGCCCTCAACCAACCACCCCCCCATACCCTACAGGGCACGGAACGCCCCGACACCAGAGGCAGGTGGGCGAGGAGCCCTGTGCAAAGCAGCCAAGGCAGCAGCCAGAGGAACCAGGTGAGGAACACAGCTGGGGGGGCGGTGAGGCCAGGAGGAGGTCCCGGGACACGCAGGGCAGGATGGGGGGCCCAGATGGGCAGGGGGTGGGTGCCAAGGGGGGCGGGCAGCCAGAGTGGCAAATGACTAACCACTATGAACCCTACAGGACAGCCGGAGGGGCCACAGCAACCCGTGCCCATTCCCCCAGCCCAGTGGATGAGGGAGCACCGGGCATGGGTATGGCACCGGAGGGAGGACAAGGCAGAGGACATTGTCCAGACCACCACAGAACAGGGGGAGCAGATGATTGCGGCCATGGACCACATGGAGGCAGCCATAGAGCGCTCCTGGGAGTGGGTGGAGGCAAGGGACCAGAGGCTGCAGACAGATGTGCACCTGGAGCAGAGGCGGGAGCACCGGCAACACAGCAGGCAGATAGAGGCATTTGGGTGGCTGGAACAGGCCATGAGGGAACATTTAGTGAAGGCCATGTGGGAACATTTAGTGAAGATGGACAGGTTCCATGACATTGGGACCTCGCTGCTCCTGCATGCAGGCACTATGTGCACCTATGTCATAGCAGCCACCCCGCTGGGTACCCTGCCTGCCCAGGGCCCCGTTCTGGGTCTCTCGTCACCCCCACCGCCTCCCCAACTGCCCCTGCTGCCTCCATGCCCGCAGGGGCCCCACATCCGCCTCCCGGTCTCTAGAGACCTCCGGAGGGGGCAGCCGGACAGGGGGGGNAAGAATACAAAAACCCTGCAAAACAGTATGCAGCTGCAATAGAGAAATAAATCCCACCGAAGGCCAGCAAACCCAGGTCCCAGCAACAGTCACACAATTAAGAAACCAGACATTCTCACGCACTCTCACACACGCGCGCCCAGGGGCACCCTCCTGGCATAGCATTAGCACTGTGGCACTGGTGGTTACTTGAACAGACTAAGAAAACTTGGGAAGTGGAGCCAGGCAGAGATATCCTTCTGGCCTCATGGTGCCAAGTGCCAAACAAGCAGCAGGCAGAAATGTGGCACCCAATTATGTTTTTAAGAAAAACTGTATGGCATGGTAAAGGGTAAATATAACCCCCATCCTCCAGCATTGGCCCTAAGGACAAGACAGGCCAAACCATACCCATACCATGCCAGACCAGGCACTCCTCTCTCCCTCCCCAGCAGATTACTTACAGATCCAGCAGCACTGTAGCATGCAACCAAATTCACCGAAGAGAATGGTCACAAAATGGCTGCAGATACACTTATTTTTCCTTGCCAGCCAGTTCAAAAGCTGGCCATCTGACTTGGCCAGCCAATCAAAACTGGCCATCTGGGTTACCATCACTCAACTGTGCCCTCCCATACCCCCCTCCTACCAAATATGATGCTAAGTCTCATTCCAGAAGAAAGTCCACTACCAGCCCCCAATGTGCGCAATGGCCTCCAAAGTATTTTGAAGATTTCTGGAAAATGGCCTTGGTCCTTGAAACTTCAGACTTTCCGAACCGAATACCATAATCTTCTGTGATTTCCGAAGACCGAGTTACAGCCCTAGTCTGAACCTATATCTGTGCACCATTGTGTAAATTTATTCCATGTTATCCTATATACCTTATTGGTAGACTCTGTTCTAGATGATAGAAGGGTATCAAGAATTTTTCATTAATATAGCTGTATAACAAAACCAGTTTGTAAAACAATACAGTTTGTTAGCTGTATAACAAGACCATGTGCTGGTTTTGACCTTTAAAGCCCTAAACTGTCTGGGCCCCACATATCTGAGAGACTGCCTGTTCTTTCATGCCCCACTGGGGCTCCTGTGATCAGCTGGGAGCATCTTTCTATGAGTACTTTTGGTTAGTCTTGTTCATGCAGTGACGACTCACGGGGGGGGGGGGCATAATTGGCTGCTGCTCCAATGCTATCGAACTTCCGTTCCCCAGAGGTTCAGTTGAGTCTGAGCCTGAACACCTTACAGAGGCAGTGTAAGACCTTTTTCTCTTTGTAAAGGCATTTGGCAGGCAGGGATAGGGGATGAGGGGTTTGCTCAGTGGATTGGGGTAGGCTTGTGAGGGCAGTTGGAGTGGGACATGGAGAGATGGTATTCAGTAGTTTTGTGGGGGGTTATGGGATGGTTGAGGGTTTTTTTTTTGGGGGGGGGGTAATTATGTTTTTAAGGATTTTATGTTTTTATATATGTTGTTAGCTGCCCTGAGTCATTAGGGAAGGGCAGGATGAAAATTTAAATAAATAAATAAATAAATAAAAATAAATATCCCATTGAGCTCAAGTGCTCTCTTTCAGCATCAAGGTTGCGAGAGACAGTTTTTGAACATTTGGATGTTGTAATGGTCCCCTGTGACAACAGGTCTTCCCCTAGTGGTAGATGCAGGAGTTCCTCCGTCGGCATACCCAGGATGTCAGAGAACCATGGTTGACATGGCCAGTCTGGTGCCACCACAAACAGAAACGTCCCCTGTTCCCTGACTCATTGAAGGATCTGTGGGATAACTGGACTTGGAGGGAACATGTTAGGAGAGCGCATGCCATTTTTGCTATATCAATAACAAAAATGAAATTTGTCATTTTTGTTATTGAAATAATGAAAATAACTATAACTATAACTATAACTCTCTCTCTCTCTCTCTCTCTCTCTCTCTCTATATATATATATATATATATATATAAAAATGATAGATATAGAATAGAGATAGATTAGAGATAGTGGATATACCTCTGAGTTTTCCTTTTCCCTTCCCCTTCTATTATATATATTAGGATTATAGAATAGGAATATTTTGTATTATACGTAGGTTAGGTTTAGCTTAGAATCTAAATTATATCTATATCTATCTACACAGAAATACACACACACACACACACACACACACACACACACACACAGAGACACACAGAGTGGGTACAATCATGTGCCACACTTATGCTGGTGACAGGCGCAGCTTGGAGCTCATAGTCGTGTGGTCCCGTGCACAGGCACGCTGCGCACAGAGCCGTCTCTTTCGTATAGCTTACTGCGCCGTCAGCACGCATTCGCACCTGAACGCCAGCACACATCAGCTATACATGGCATAGGCAAACTTTATCCCCCCCACACCTGTAGGATTGCACCAAGTGTGTGTGTGTGTGTGTTTATATATATATATATATATATATATATATAACACCAAAACAATATATATTATATATATTTTAACCAAAACAAAAAACTTAACAGTTTAAAAAAACTTTAAATGCACAAGAGTTTTCTTAAAATACAAAAAAAGCCCTCAAATTCAGTACAATTACAATTCAAAAAAGCTTCCACTCCATACATTGCAACAAAACATGAACGCCAAAAAACATTTGAGCAAAATTCGACAAGGAACCATTTTTTCAGAGTGCATTAAGTCTGTTTCTACAGAACTTCATTTGTACAATGAACTGTATAACGTGATCTACACTCACATTCTTAGGTTCATCATATGAACTGTATACATTTTGTATACATGTAAATAACAGACTTAATGCACTCTGAAAAAATTGTTCCTTATCGAATTATGATAATAAATTAAAGTTTAATAAAGGAAAAATGTGAAAGTTTAGTTATTGATAAAAATGATTAAAGTATGAATGGTAAGGAATTAAGTACATATATTACATGTATGTTGATGAGAATAAAATATTAAATATTGCTCAAATTCTGAAATAATTTCTATGTTTTTTGGCATTTATGTTTTGTTGCAATGTATGGAGTGGAAGGTTTTTTAAATTGTAATTGTACTGAATTTTGGGGGGGGTGTATTTAAAGAAAACTTGTGTATTTAAGGTTTTTTTTAAAAAAACTGTTAAGTTTTTAGTTAATTTCTTGGTTTTGTGGGATATGATAGATGAGGGGGGCAGGTCGAGGTTCAGGGCAGGGGTTGGGGAGGCGGCTTGGGATGTTGCAGGGGGGACGGGAGCTAGGGGTCGGCGTTGGTGGGGGAGGCAGGACTGGGGAGGCTGTGGGGGGCAGCGAGCTGGCTCACACACCACAGGTCAAGACAGTAGGGGTGACCATGCCGCTGCCAGGGGGCCCGGTGGCAGCAGCAGCAGCCAATGGAGCTCGCAGGGGGACATCGATGCAGCAGCTTCCCCAGCTCTCTCACAGGAGAGAGGAGCTCATCTGCGCATGTGCGAGCCTGCAGAACCGAATTTTAATTCAGTAATAACTCAGTTTTGGCTGCACCAATTACTATCATATTTCAGAAGCACTTGTTATTGATCTCATGCTGCAATACTGTGAAGTTTGGGGGCTCAACCCATCTAGGGGGATGAGATATTGATAATTCAGAATTGTGAGGACACTGTGCATTTTGACCATAACCAACTAAAGTTTAAACAGTCATAACATTTTATTTTCCCTATGGATCTTCTTCAAACTTTGTGCATATGATAGTCCTCACAACCTATATCCATGGATACATTTTCAGCAATGTAGCGGTTTCCTCAAAATTGGGGCTTCAGCAGTCCCCTGTTTATAATGGAGAGTGGTTGTGCATTTAAGTTTCAGGCAGCTACTGCTGCCTGAAAATATATAATAAAACTAGATATTGTGTGCATACCAAGACCGATACCAAAAACAAAACCTTCATTCGAAATCGGTACTGATACCAATACCAAAAAAGGACATTTCATTATTAACAAAAATGATACATTTTGATAATGAAAATGATAATAAAAAATGACATGGGGTCCTGGGACACACCCCAAGAACGTGTAAAGGCGTCCCATATGCTATTGTGTGGGGAGAGCGTCTACTCCTTTGGCCCCTGGGTCTCTTCTTCTTGCCATGAATGTGGGAATCTTCTTGTTGCTGGTTGCAAAGAGGTCCATTATTGGGTTGCTGAACCGTTTCTGAATGAGCTGCAGGGCTTTATGGGAGATCAACTTCTCCACCAAATCCAATGCCTGTTGGCTCAACCAGTCTCCCAGTGAATTGAGGGTCCCTGCTATGTGGACAATCTGGATAGACAGAAGGTAGTGCTCCACCAATTGAAATAGATCCTCCTCCTGCATGGACTTTGAGAGTGAGGCTCTAGTGATTTATTAACCTATTTCTGTTATGTTGTCTGTGTAGGGGGGCAAGCCCATGTTCCAGCATCAGACCTTCCCACTTCCAGATGTCATCCTGGAGCGTGGGAGGATGAGCAGGCAGTGAAGGGCCCAGAAAAAGAAGAAACAAAAACAAAACGCCAACAAAAAAAGAACACACAGAGGCTGTTTTTACATGGACACTAAATCCGAAATAATCTCTCTCACCCCTTAAACGTCTGTGTATAAACCTAATCCTATTTTCAAATATCCCAGTTTAGGTTCAACCTGAATTTATTTCATCCACATTTTCAAGGATTTATTTAACTAGGCTCAAATAATCCCGGGTTAATGTCTAGGTAAACTGTAATTCCGAATTGAGCATAGGGATTAGTAGATAAAGCAAACATCCTCTCTACCCAAGAACATCTCTATTGTTGTCAGCGCTTTCTGGGGTTCTGGCTAGGAAATCAGTGTTTGGATTTGTCTTTCCACAAACCTGGTGCATAGATTAGCCATGGGATCATTCAAAGACAACTCTAAAGTGGAACAAAAATCATAGCAGAAGGCGGCAATGGAATGCAGCAGCTCAGCACCATGGGATTTTTCAGTCATGCATGTTGGTCTAAACCCATATTAACCATGTACATTGTGATCCCAGATCTATCATTATTCTGAATTGCAAATGTCCATGTGAACATGAACATGGGATTTTAAATATGGGTTAGTATCTGTGTAAGAACAACTAGTGATAGCTCCCTAGATGGGAGCTCTAAATCCTGCTTCCTATCCTGTGTAAGGCAGGAATAGAATTGTGAGTCTGTGGTGGGCTGTGACCCGCCCACGGATCGGGGCTGTCAATCATAATTGATCCAGCTTATCTGGTGAGAGGAGGGACACATTCCATAAATCGAGGCCATGTGTCCTGCAAAAGAGGAAGAACCCCGCCATGACCCTTGGACCCCAATCCTGTACTTTCTCCTGGACCTTGGACCCTGTTTCTGCACCAGCTATCTGGACTCGTTCCTGCATGAACTCTCCCACCATGTTTCCTGGGACCTCATCCTCTACTTACTCTCCATGCCCCAGCCCATGGTTCCAGACAGTATGATCCACCCAATTTTGCACGGACTGCCTCCCTTGTCTTGTTTGTTTGTCTTGCCCTGCTATTTGCCCCTTGTACCCTTGAATCCACAAGAACAAACTTGGCCTGGAGTCCCTGGACTTTTGTGGCACTTGGAAGTTGTCCTCTTGGGGTGGGGGCAATGGAAGTACCCAGCTTGAAGCAGCACCTTTGGCGCTCTGAGTGCAGTGGTTGGTGCCTCCACACTAGTAAGGCACTCTGGCCAGGGCTAGCGTTGATGACCTTCTATTCTGCTGGACAAGCCACAACCCTCCTCAGCTTCATTCCATACCCCCAGCTTCCTGGCTGGCTGCTGGTCTGTATATAAGCCTAGTCAGTAGTGACAGGAAGCTGTGTGAATCATCTGTTGCACTTCCTGGTTCCCGTCTCACTTCCTGATTTCAGCTGTGCCTTCCTGTTACCATCCATGTTCCTCTTCATGTCTCCACAAACTTTGGACTGGCTCTGCACCCCCTGGACCCTGTATGTGCCTTGGTTTGGCTGCAGCCCGACCTTTCCAACCTTTCTTTCTAGAACCCAGTCCTCCTTATTCCTCTGGCCAGATCTCTCTTGTCTCCATTGTTGTGTCCACCTGTCCTGCACTGCATCCATCTTGATCTGATCTGCATATGTCCTCACCTGTATCCATCCTGATCTGCATTCTGATCTAACCTGCATGAATTCTGACCTACATCCATCCAAATCTGTCTCATCCAGTCCAGTCCAGTCCTATCTCCTCTTCCTCATCTTTTCCAACTCTGTGTCTGCCTCATTCGTCCTTCTTCGCCTGGTCCACACCTGCTCCTTTGTCTTTGTGCTCATCCCTGCTATGATCCATGACCCTTGAACCCGGCACCTTGATTCTGCACCATATTGGACCCTGATCCTGCACCAACTCACCCAGCACCCATTTTGCACCCACTCTCCGTGCCCCAGCCCATGACAGCTTATCCCAGAAGTGTTTGTCACTTACTTTTCAGGCCCTTCTATTACAGACCTGAATCCACTAACCCAGGCTAACACAAAGTTAGTACAGTTATTATTCACATTGGTAGGTATTTCATCATCTCGGATTGCCCCCAGTACTGTAAAATTAAGATGCAGCACCAATATGAAAACTATCTTACTTTTTTGAGCAATTTTACAATCCATCAAGCATTGACCTTGTTAAGATTACAATTAATGCCTTTGGTGGTATTGGAGGGTAGGTATTAGGGAACTCCATATGAGTTAAGACTCTTTTCTTGTGAACTTTGCCCATTATCTGTTTGCCTTTCTTCAGCAGAAATACATCATAAATTTATGTTTCCTTTGTTCGAAGGGAAAATGCGTTAGAATCTGCACTTAAGGTTATCTTATTTATTGGCAAATCTCTACTGAAATTATGTTATACTTGGGTCGCTGGGTTGCCAAAGGTGAGAGGACTGGGATATTAAGTTTAAATAAATATTGAAAGCAGCTAATTTAGCCCACACGTTGGCAATTCGGAGGCATGCCACTACACCTAAGTGTAAAAATTTATTCTTGTGCTCTGTTTATATCTTGTGCACATTACATCATGTGCTTTGTCACTAGACAACTTCATGATTGTTTGTTCAGCAATTTATTATTGTATTGATTTGATTTTTGTTTTATGAATTTTCTTTTTATTTTGTATATTGTTATAACCTATTGTCACGACAAATAAATGTTTTGATTGATTGATTATTCACGACAAATCCATGATTCTCTAAATTTACCCTGAATAAGCTTGGTCCAGGGAAGTACTATGGAAAGGTGTGTAGAGTGACTTACCCTCAAGTCATGATGTTCTGACAGAGACAGAACACAATTAGATGTTAATTTCTATCTATATGAGATTGTGTAATGTGGCTATACACCTTTTCACATCAGACAGTGAAATTTCCTTGATTTTTATCAAGGATGACAGGGCTGGGAAATCCAGCCCTGTCACTACCTTCAGTTGGATTTAACATTAAATTTGCATGTACAAATTTCACAGTGAGTTTGCATGTACACATGTACATTTAACTTTAAGTAAACTCACTGTGATTTTTTTTTATTTATTTATTTAATTTATTTAAAATTTATATCCCGCCCCTCCCGCCCACAGGGCAGCCCCGGGCGGCAAACAACATTCAATTTTTTTTTTAAAAAAAAATCATTTAAACAATTTTAAACAATTTAAAATACAATACAATGAGGGGAAACCTCCCACCCACACCCCTACCCCTCGCCAAAAGTCTAACGGAACAGCCAGGTCTTTCTTACATGCCGAAACAGCAGGAGAGTGGGAGCCAACTGAGCCTCCTCTGGGAGCAAATTCCACAGCACAGGGGCAACCACCGAGAAAGATCTAACATTGGTGGCCACTCGCCTCGCACAGGGAACCTCCAAAAAGCCTCCCACAGACGATCTCAAGAGTTGCACGGGCAGATGGGGAATTTGATCTGGAAGCGTCCCCTTTGCTGAGTGATGCTAGTGTTGGGAAGGGAGAGAAGGGAGGGAGGATCCATGCCTCTAGCAGTGCTCATCAAAGCGATTTTCCTGGGCACAGCTTGCCTAGGGGGTTCCCTGGTGGTGGTGCAGGGGTTGAGGATCCATAGCTCAGTCCCCCTGCCAGGGAACCCCCTAGGGAAGCAACACCCAGACAAGCCCCCTTTGCTAAGAGCTGCAAAAGGCATGGATCCTCCCTCTCCTCTCTCCCAATCCAACACTAGCAGTGCTTGGCAAAGGGGTTTTGGTTGGGCGCCTTCCCTAGGGGATTCCCTGGAGGGGGGATTGGAGCACACATCGCCAAACCCCCACCAGCATCCCCATCCCCACCACCAGGGGTTCCCTGGGGGGCGGGGGGCATGTAACATGAGCATGGATTGGTTATTTTTTATAATGAATCCAAACCCCAGAAGAAATTAACATAGGCATGCGGCCATGCTGCAATCTCATGTTATTGCTGTTGTGAGATTTAATCTCACACAAAAAACTGAATGGAGGCAAGCAGCCATAGTCAAAGAGAAAAAAGGGACCTCCAGGGTTATCTAGTCCAGCCCTCTGTGCCAATGCAGGATCCACCACACCCAAACTACCCACACAGAAAAATCTATCCAACAAGAAACCAAACCTATAACAAAAAACTGCCACAAGTAGAGATTGGGACTGAACAGAGCATACCCTTGCCTTCTCTTATTTTTTAACAAAATAAAAAAAAAATATCTGGTTGTCTCAAATAAGGGAGCCACATCCATGCTGCAGGGGAAGACAAGCAACAGAAAACAAACAAACCCTGAGTTGAGTGCCAATCTGACCTGATGTTTTGTGTCTGTCTCATCCAGTCCTGTCTCGTCTGTGTCATCTTATCCACTTCTGCATCTCCAAATATGGTGATCAGACAGACTCTAAATATGTGTGCAGGTCCCACCAGTCAGGCACTCAAAAATCAATTATAACACCCAGTCATCTGAATACCCAATAAATCCTCCTCCAGCTACAGACAACTTCAATCAGCGGCAGTGCACCCCCTAGGATGTCAGGGGCAATGCCCCTCCTGGCCCCAGGAAGACTCCGCCATCCCGACGATGTGCTGAAAAAAACAAAAAAAAAATCCCCTCCCCTCCACCTGGCCACACACGCGGGCACGCAACAGGTGAGATTATGTTCAGAACCATCTCGAAGAACCTTGTTTTAGAGGCACTGACCTTCTTGACAAGAAGGTCAGTGCCTCTAAAACAAGGTTCTTCGAGATGGCTCCGAACATAATCTCACCTGTTGTGTGCGCGCGCGCACATACACAACTAGTGAGAATCACACGCACACACCCCAAAGGCTTCCTTTAAGGAATCCTTCAGGGACAAAAGATAGGTGTTCTGTCCCTTTATGTGGAATGGGTTGCTAGAAGCGCCATCCATACCTCATAAAGGGAACCCAGCAATGAAATAGTGCCGCAGGGGGCACTATTTCATTACAGGGGGTAGGCCGGCCCGAAAGTCCATACCCAGGTGCCATACAGTAGGCGCCCGGGTCAGACTACTGTGGGCTGTGCGGGGGGAGGGGTGGGCTGTGAGCTGCCACGCAGCACCTTAAGGCTCCCCCTCCTAGAGTCGAGTCAAAGTTTGACTCACTGGGAGGTGGGAGGGAGGGAGGGCCTCCTTCCCTCCCAGTGAGTAAAACTTTGACTCGACTCTGAGAGGGGGAGCCTTAAGGCACTGCACGGCAGCTCCCAGGCCAAAGAAGAACTGAACAGCGGCACGCGGATCCGACCTGGATCATCCTGCGGCGCTGCCTGAGCAGCGAGCCAGCTGGCGGTGAGTAAATTGTGAGGCTGTGTGTGTGTGTGTGTGTGTGTGTGGAGAGACTGGGGGAAGGGGTACTTTGGACTAGGAGAGACTGGGAATGGGGGGAGAGGTAGATGGGGACAGACTGGGAGAGACTGGGAATGGGGGGAGGGTTGGATGGGGAGAGACTGGTGAGGGCACATGGGGACATGGTGGCGGGAGTGGGGGCACACGGGGACATGTGGGGGCACACGGGGACAGGTTGGGGGCACACGGGGACATGGTGGGGGGAGTGGGGGCACATGGGGACATGGTGGGGGCACATGGAGACTGAGGGGAGTCTCTGGATGCCTTTGGGGGCTTGTGGGAATGGTTTGGTTTATGTGTGGATTTCTGGTTTTTATATGGATTGGATTGGTTTAATGTTTGGTTTTCTAATTTTTATATGGATTGGTTTGGTTTATGTGTGGTTTTCTGGTTTTTATATATCTGTGCATGATGTTAGGACTCTGGGAATAAACCTGAGCAGACTGGGAAAAGCTTTGCGTCCTGTGGATCTTTGCTAAAATTGCTTGTAAGTGAGGTTTAAGGCTGTGACTTGTCTGTCTCCTTTTAAACCAGGAGTTGAATAGCCTGCCTACATGAAATTTCTGGAAACCACTGGCATAGCTACCGTGGTGTGGGGTGGTGCATTTGTGCCCAGGCCCTGCCCTGGGGGGGCCTAAGCCAGGGGCTCCTCCGCCGCTGCTGCCACCACGGTTCAATCCCAGCTCCCCACACCTGAAGCCCCCTCACCAACTTCAGCCATGCGCCCCTGCTGGACTGGCAGGTGGCCTGGCTGGCCCTCATGGGGTGGGGGGGGGGCAGCGGCTGGCTGCACCTTCACCGAGAAGATTTTCTTGGCAGTCAAGCACAGTGCAGCGGTGGGTCATCATCTACAACTACCCCGGCACCGGCAGCGAGGTGCTGCCCATGTACCACCCGAGTGAGTCTGCTCCCCAGTCTTGGGGCTTCCTACCCTGCCCACAGGGATCCCCCCACATGGGGCATCCCTCATCTTCTCCCCTCCCTCAACAGATCATCCCTCATCTTCTCTCCCCCCCCCACAGGGCACCCCTTCCCTTATCTTCTCCGCCCCACGGGGTGCCCCTTCCCTCATTTCCCATCTCTCCCCCCCAACAGGGCATCCCTCATCTTCTCCCCCCCATGGGGCAGCCCTCATCTCCCCTCCCCTCTCCCATGGGGTACCCCTTCCCTTGTCTCCCTCCCACAGGGCACCCCCCTTCTCCTCTCTCCCTCTTCTCTCTGGTGACTGGAAGTGGGTGTTTGGGCGTTTGGGACTCCAAATGCCCACTTCCCTTCCCTCTCTAGGGGGACACCCCATCTTTTCCCTGGGGCATGAGGGGGCAGGGCCAGCATGAAATGGAAGGGAGCCTTTCCTTAGGGAGGGGGAGGGTAGCAAGCTCGCCCCCTCCTCTGCAGCCCGCCAACGGTGTCTGCCCCCAGGGCCGGCCCCAGGCATGTGCCACATGTTCAGTCGGACCCCATCCCTCACCTGCCTCTCCCTCCTGTAGTGCTGCAGTGCAGCAGCAGCAGCTGGGACAACCAATCGGAATGGTAGATAAAGTTGTTTGTTTACAAACAGCTCCTCCCTATGTGCTGATCAGAAAGTTGTAGCCTTGTAAAGAAAGTTCTTCGAGATGGCACCTAACATTCTCACAACTGGGTTGTGCATGCTCACCCTATTCAAATAATAGACCACATGATAGTCTCGAGCTCCTGTAGTATAAAAAGTGCTCCCCCCCTCAGAATGACAGTTCCTTCCAACCCTTTCGAGAAATAAAAGGAAAATATTCTATGCAGAGCTGGAATGGTGGGTGTTGTGAGAGTGTTCAGATCCATCTCAAAGAACTTTATTTATAAGGTAGCAACCTTCTGTTCTTCTTCAAGTGGCTCCTCACTTGCTACTTTTACATGGCTCCGCCGGGTGGGGGTCCATGGGCGCGACAGTGCATGGATGGGGCATGCACACGGCTGCACACGCATCCCCACTCACCCAGAGCTCCCCTCT
>QEPC01006430.1:6620309-6630916 GCA_003113815.1 Sphenodon punctatus | reverse complement strand
CTGTTCGCCCAGGCCTTTGGGAGGGGAATGTTTTAGTTCCCCCACCTATTTATATTTATATTGGTCTTTTTTGCCCTGTTTTAATATTTTAAATATGATGTGAATTTTAAATTTTTTTAAAATTTTATTGTATGTTTTAATGTTGTGAGCCGCCCCAAGCTGCATGGCAGGAGGGGCGGGGTAGAAATTTATAAATAAATAAATAAATAAGTCCCTCCTCAAAACCCACCTCTTCTGCTCCGCCCTTCCTAAGTCCTGCTAATCATCCCCACTCAGGATTATCCCCCACCTGCTATCTGTATATTCCCAATTTACTGTAACCAAGCCAAGAACTTGAGTTCTCGCATCCTCATGATTGTTGCATCCCCTGTCTCTCCATCTGTTCCTCCTTCCCTGTCTCCCTTCCCCCTGTCTTTAGATTGTAAGCTCTCGGGCAGGGACTGTGTCTATCATGTTTTTTTGTAAAGTGCCAGGTACATCGCTGGTGCTATATAAATACTACTACTACTACTACTACTACTACTACTACTACTACTACTAATAATAATAATAATAATAATAATAATAATAATAATGTCCTCCTCCCTCTCCAAGTCCCCTCCCCTAGCAAACAATACCCATCATTCCAGTTCTTCTAACAGAAAACTGGAGTAGTTCTTACTAATTATCGGCAACAGGCTGATCGGTCGATAACAAGCAAGGTCTCACTTATTCCCTTTCTTGAAAATATGGACTATAGTAGCTATGTTCCAAGAAGAGGGCAACTGCTTGCTTACAATAAAAAGTGTAAATAGTCTAGCAAGGAAGACTGCCCACCAATCAATATTTTCTCAAAATAATTCTGGGGGCAAAAGATTCATGCCAGGCACTTCCTCTGGCTTCAATGCTAGGATATACCGCCAAACTCTTTCTTCTGGAACCACTGGGGAAAAAGCTGAATCCTCAGTCTCTCCATTTCCTGCCTCACAGTCAAGGACAGAATTATCTAAAACACATAAATCACTAGTATCTTCAAATGTCTCTTTATAAAAGGGAACCCAATTTTCCTCTTTAATTGGAGCTGCCTTGAAATGTAAGCCAGTATTTAATGCCGAGGCAATAACCTTCCAAAACATGGTAGTCTCTTTTAGAGAGGCAGCAATTAACAAGTTAGTCCATATCTGCTGTGACTTAGTTAATTTCTTTTCCTTAAGCAGATTCTTATATGTATTTCTTGCTACTGCAGTGCATAGGCTTCCCAAGCAGATGGGAGTCTTTGAGAGTGCCAGCTCCTTCTGAGCTGCAGCACCTCCTTCTTTGCCTGCCGACATTCCAGATCATATCAGCCCCTGTTGGGTTTCCTAGCAGGGAGTCCTGCTTTAAATGGAGCCACCTTGGGTACAATACCCTCTAATTCAAGACACATCATCTCCAGAATTATTTCTGCCTCAACTGGGGAAGTAATTTCCAAGGTTTCTGATCTAAGCTGATTCATAGTTGGAGACTGCAACAGAGCAATCACTTTTACAGACAGGTCAGTAGACCATCTAAGCCGCCCTTTCCCAGGACATTGGGCATTCATACAAATGGGACTGTAGGCCCACTCGATCCTTTGCAGTCCAGCATTAATTTGTAAACTGAGCGGATGGTGGTTATTTTCAGAGCTAACCATAACTGAAAAGTTAGAAAACTTATCAAAGGAGAAGGGAGAAATTATGATATAATCCATTACAGTGGAGCCAAGAGGGAATTCATAAGTAAACTCACCAAATGGGTCTAAAGCCTGCTCTTCCATTATAGTTTATTAAATTATGATTACCCAAGATCCAAATCAGATTTTCTCTAGCATTATTCATCACCATGTCCTTTGAGACTCTTGTAGGAATTCCAAAGACATTCAATAAATTCGTATCTAAAAAGTCTGTATGCTGCTGTCCTGTTCTAGTGTTCAGATCACCTGCAACCAGGATAATTACTTCAGGGTTCGCAGCTTTTAAGGTATCCAATAATTCATCAAGAATTTCCCAAATATTAGAAAGATATAAGGGAGATTTTTTGGTGGGATATAGAAGTTTACAATCAAGATGCCTAAAGCCTTTGATATAGTGAATAGGAAGAAATTATGGCTTAAACTGGTAGAGAAAGATATAAAACGCTATATACTGGATATGAATATAGCGTTATATCAAAACTTAAGAGCGGCAGTGAGGTTGGATATGGGTGGTAATCTTTCTAGGCCATTCAATACTCTCACAGGTGTAAGGTAGGGCTGCCTGTTAGCCAGTCCCCCCCCCCACCCCCGCTCTTTAATTTGTTTACAAATAATTTGGTATCTTTAATAAGTTCAGCCAGCTGTACAACCTCTAAAATTGTTGACAGGTCCACCCCCATTTTGATGGAAACTTTTGGAACACAGGTACAAAAACAAGGGTAGCAAGAGTTGCAAATCTTTACTTAACATAACAAACTCCCCAGGTGCAGTGCATTAACTATCTGATCCTGATCCCAAGCCAGCCATGGATGGGTCAATTTCCAAAACTACACAGACCTCTCCATAAGGGGAAAGGGGACTCCTGAGGCGTTGATGATCCTGACACTGACCCAAATTCACTAATATTCTGCCAGGTGATGCTAATCTCCACACCCTGGGCCTAATGAAAGGTATAAAATCACAGGTTGCTAATTAAAAAAAACAACCTTCTGCCTCACATCATATGGAGATGCCTCACTTTTCCTATTTTCCTTCCATTCCACTTACCCTTCCAATCTTGCACTGGATTGCCACATCCTGCAGCTGCCAGTTCTGCTTGGCAGGCTCCTGACCCACTGAGGACAGATTGCCACCCCTTAAAATCAATTCTGCCAATCCCTTATCTCTCCAGCTTTTCTCCTTTTAAAACAAACAAACAAACAAACAAAAACCACCCAAGAGACCTGTAGTACAATTCCAAATAGCGGCAAGATAAATTTCTGTTCCTGTGGGAGACAGGTGCACCCCATCATCCCCCCAAAACTGTGCTCTAACCTGCTGGTTACAATCCATGTGCCACCTTGCCCGAAGACTCGCTTTTTAATCTCTGTATTGGCTCTCTTTCTAGTCATGTCCATTCTCTGGGGGTTCACTGCTAAAGCCTGCACTCCAGTAGCTGCAGAAAACCCAACTTGGCCCAAGAACAAAGCTGCCAAATCTGCTCCCCGCCCCATTTGACCTTAATAATCAACTCAAACCCAGAGCATTAGGGAAAATTATTCTTCCCCAGATAGGTGAGAACAACATCGGAGAAAGACATTGACAAAGGGTATGAACTGAGGGCATCCTCATCTTCCCTTTGCACTGATTTCCACCACATCATTCATGACCAGCTGAGATCCCCAGTGTAACCACCTCGCCTTCTTTACCACTTTGCCATTTATCACTTTTTTGTCAATTTCAAATCACAGAAGTAATACCAACGCAATACTGCATTTCTTCTATCTTCTCTGCACTCCGTTTTCCCTTGTACTTCCTTGTCACTCTTTGGCTGCCATTCAGATTTTTGACAAATCTGCAAATCAGTTGCAGGTTGGTCAAGACAAAGGGAATAACACAGAACAACAATTCTTATTGGAGGCATCCGAGTGGAGGTTAAGGGACAATGAAACGAGGTTAAAGATGGGCTACTGACATAGTGATTGGCCCAGAAAGGCGGAAAAAACAAATCTGGAAGTAAAACAGTACCCTCATCAACGTAGTAAGCAGTAAATTAAGGGTACGTTGTATGCGGTAAATGGTAAATGGAAAGTTGACAAATTGAGATGGTATCTCGTGGTATTGTGAGAAATAAGAAATTGTCTCGGTATTGGAAAACTGTCAAGGAAATCGATTCCAGTTCCCAATATGGTGAAATTACTTGTGAGCAGCAATTCAGCTGCTCCTTTCAGTCCTAGAGATTTTAAAGATCCAACAATGTAAAGCAACTGATCTAGCAACATGTAACTAAAAATCCAATTACTTATTAGCATGTGCAGAAGGGACCAGTTTTGTTTTTGGATTTGTTTTTGTTTCCAATTTTAAGTTTTGTATTTGTTTTTCCTTGTAATTTAACTTGGTTTTAGTAATTAAATTTATTTTCCATTATTTTCAATGGGCATTACTTTTCAGGTCTTGCATTAGTTTAAATAATGGTTTTACTTTGGCTCTCTGACACTTTCCCATCCCCAAACGTGAAGAGAGTGCCCCACAGTAGCAGAACATCAGAGATTGGCCCTTTTTACACGGGCCGCAGCAGTGTGGGGGTGTGCTGTGGTCCGCATGCGGTGGGTGTGGAGAGGGTTCTGACGTGGCTCACACCCATCCCCATGCATCACCATGCATGTGGGGATGAGTGTGTGCAGCGGCACCCCCACCCCCATGGGATTTACATGGGTGGCACCCGCGCTAGAACACCCAGGTTTCTAGTGTGGGTGCTGCCTGTGTAAAAAGGGTCAGAGATTGGCACACAGCAGGCAGGCATAGGAACAGTAGGTACTGGCAGGCAGCAGGCAGGCACAGGAGAAGCCTGCGGGGATGCTAAACATGTCTCCTGACTGCCCTCTCCTCGACCTTCCATGGAGTGCTTTGCAGTCTCATAGTAGGCTGTACCTCTGTACCAATGGGGGCAAAACAAATACAGATTTTCAAATAACTTTAGTTTGAAATTTATTTTGTTTTAGTTGACTTCATAACCAAAATGAATACAGAAAAAAGTCCTTTTTGTTACTAACAAAAATGAATAGCACACCTCACATTTATTATAGTTAGTTGCTGAATATAGTATGTCTGCATTGAGATTTGTAAATCTTCATTTAGTAAGATTTACAAGAGTTCTCAAAATGAAAGATCTGAAAGATAAATGTTTACTTACTTTCAATTATCACTTTTCTGTTTGTCCAGTTGTCTTTAATAAGTTGTATATTTCCGAAGTGTGCATCACTATAGAAGATACGGTTAGTTCCTCTTCCTCTTAGGCTGTAGTCAAAAGCTAGTGCTATTACTTTTTTGAAATACTCTGAATTTTCATATGGTCTTACTGGTGAATTCAAATTGGTCTCATCTGAAAGATGTATACTTTTTAATACAGTTCTTCCTGAATAGAGCAAATAACCTTCATGTCTCAAACAAGTAACTCCATCCTCTGCAAGATAGCCATGTGCACAAGCACAGGTTCTCTGTGCTTTTCCTCGATAGAGGCAAAGCTGCTGACATCCACCATTGTTCTTGGCACAAATGTTGGTACCTGCAGTGAAAAATAATTTTGGCTTTTGTAACTGATATGTATTGGTGACAGAAAACACATCTTCATACTATATTCTTGATCTAAAAATTCTAAAGAACCACCTTATAGTATGTTAAAAGGTAAATCTGTGGGCATTTATAAATAATGCACTTCTCTTTTTGAATTATGATATAAAATCCAAGAGTTTAATTACTTCTTAAGTAGAAAAAAATCAAAGGACTTCTAAGCATTTTTAAAAATTATATTGCAAAAATATAGATGTGATTTCTGTAGAGTACAATAACATTTTTATAAATTTTCAAAGTATAAGTAGGGAGCAATTTATTCAAATGTACACTGTCAACTTTCTTTGAGCTGTTTTTAAAACCTATTTAACATTTTGTTCTCAATTGCTTTGAAATAAGGTATTATTTTAAAAAAAAATACCCCCTGCCAAAAGCACACAATTAAATAAATATTATTAAATTAACAATATTTTTGTGAGAATTACAACCAACTATAGGTACATGTGAAACCTAATAAACCTGTTTAGAGAAATTATAGAGAAAATATTTTTTAGTCTTTTCATTTGTTTATGTTGGACATTTGTCAGTACTTCCCAAGTAGAAAAAATATAGAAAAAGTCATTATTTATGCTTTTGACACGGCACTTTCTGTATATTTAATTTGGCTCTTTCATTGAAGTCACTTTCCCACTGGTGTAAGTCTTCCACACAGCAAAGGTGGAAATGAAACTTATAAATACAAGGACTGTAAGACTGAAGTTTGGTTATAAGACCAAAATCTGGAAGGAGCTCAATGGCAGGTGTAGCACATAAAAATACTTGAAACTTTTTAAAAAAAGTTTCAAGTGGACTATTTTCTTTTAAACATGGGGGAGTTGTTGGTATAAGTAAACAATTCAATATTTCTATCACTGATATCTTTATAAAGATGTAGGTCCCAGGACCTCTGCTGGAATCCCACTGCACTGCCTCACTGGTATGTGCGCATGTGCACTTTGAGGTTGGTCTAAACATCATGCATCTGTAGACCCAGGATCAAGTCCTTAGTGAGAAGACTCCTCAAAACATTTACTCCAAGTAGTCACTTTTAAAATTAGCGGGACTACTCTGTGGTGTTGCTGCTTCAAAGTGGATGAAACTGTAAATTATGTGCACATTATTTTATAATACTGCCTGAGCAGTTTCAAGAAACCTTTACATAAATAAAAATCAGGTCTTTGATTTCTACTACTTTTAACTGATTTTAAATGCATTTGAAATGGTACTCTATTAGGCCCTCTTCCAGAAATCCAATTTGCAATGGCACACCACTAAGCCCATGCAAAATCTCACTGATGCAGAGGCTGTGCTAGCAGATCATATTGCAGGATTAGTACTTTATAAAAGATAAAACAGGTGTTTAAAAACAGATTTAGTTACTTGTCACTAGTGTGTTTTTCAGTTTCTTTCAGTGCTATTAAGGTCATGGAGCTAGTTAATTACACCTATAAAAACTTTGTTAACTATTTCTCGTTTAATAAAACTTTTAAAAAAACTAATTGCAATGAGATTTTTAAAAATCCCAAAGCACTTTCACCTGTCGCCTTCCCCTCCTCCCCTTTGACTTCCTGGCTCACTGGCAGAACCTTGCAAAGACATTGAGTATTTTCAGACGTTACGTTACCACACTCAACCACGGTGAATCCCCCGTGGTGGTGGATGGTCCCGTAACGTCTGGTTGTTCACCCCCAGATGTTCACCACAGTGAACCACCGGCGGTGAGCAAGATAACCACGCTTTTGAGGATGGTCCAGGCACCATTCCCGAAAGCATGGTTAATTGAACCATGGCCCAGAATCGGCGGACGGTAACGTCTGTTACCGCTGCCGATTCCGGCTGTGGCCCAGACCCCGGGTCGGAATCAGGTGCAGCGGCCAAATTGGCCACTGTGCCCACCTGTCTCCAGGAGGGCGGGCAGCTGGGGGAGCATGGGGGGGGCGGGGCTGTGCGGCTGCACGTTGCGCCACACAGCCCTGCCTCCCCCAGATTCCCCACCAGAATCAGCCGGCACATCTACTGGATGTGATGTTTTGATTCCGGCAGGGAAGTAAAAGGTGATTCTGTGACAGGGCCAATAGGCACCCCGTCACGTCTGAAAAAACCCATTAACCATTTGTATGCTAGTAAAATTTGAAAAACAAAAATAATTCAAATATGATCAAATATGTTTTTCAAAGTAACGTCAGTAAATATATCCCAATACTCTTTCTCCTATTTTCAGTTCAGTCCACATTTAGAGTTAACTAAAATTAATTATATGGAGTGTGATGAAGTGGCTGGGCTACATAGTGGCAGGAGCAGGCACAGGGTATGTTAACCCTTCAGGGGGGTAGGGAGCTTCTGAGTGGAGTGTTGAGCACCCTAGCCACCCCTGGATCAAGCCACGTACACATAACTGTAGAACCCTCCCTCACAGCCCCAGTGGCTAGCATGTAACACGAATCAACAGGGGATGGGGGAGGACAGCCCAGGCAGGTAGCAAGGAGGCTTGCCCCCACCTTTTTGTTTCAGTGATGGGATTCAGTCAGCAAGGCAACAGAGCAAGACCTGTGTCCAGATGCAAGATGAGGCAGCACAGGATCTCATGGATTGGATGGATGCACTGGGGCAACGCATATATTGAGTTCTCACAAGTTCATGCTGGGCAGAGCAAGGCCCATGTTGCAGCCTTCACACGCCAATGACAAGTGAATGCAGGTGGGGCCACAACTATTGGAATTTCAATGATGGGGACAGGAGTTTTCAAGCCAACTGTAAGTTTCACCACTCCTGCCAGAAGTACCAGGGCGAACATGCTTACAAGACCCACATTGGCTCATGCAAGTGGATGAGGTCTGGTGCCCCCAAGGCTGCAGATCCTGCCCCCCCCCCCAGGGTAGTTGCTTACTGAAAAAATATACTGGTGGGTGGTACAAGGGGTTACCAATGCAGCCCCTACTCGGGTGTACTAATTGGGCCCCGCATCCAGGAAGGGCTATGCTAACCTGGAGCCCAGTCCCTCCCTGGGAAGTTGTCAACACAGGTAAGTTCTGAGGGTAGAGGCAACTCCCCTTCAAGAAGGGTGTAACAGCGGGGTTCCTGGGGCCATGTGAGGCACTGAACTTCTGTTTGGGGAATTAGCTGGACCACAGATGTTATGCCCTTCCAGCTCACTTTGTTTCGATCCCCAAAAGGTGGGGGGCACTTTGTAGGGGTCCCTTTTGGGTCCCTACCCTTGGGCTCCAACTTCCCCTTATAGCCAAGGCCTACGCCTCCAATAGTGCACTTAGTATATGAGTTTTATACCCTTTAGTGTCCTCAGACCCATCCGGATCAAATAGAGTCTTCCCTATTTGTGGGGTTCAGCCTTCCAAGGTCTGAGACCTTCATGATTCTTCTGGTAATCCTGGTGGCCTAAACTAGGCAGATTCCACCTAATCTATTCCATTTCCTGTTCCTTCACACAGGCTCTGTCAGCAAGTGTCCAGGGGGTTTTACTGGAGAAGTTCCAGTGACAAAGAGGAGGGAGCTAAAGCAGTAAGCTCCTTCTCCTACGGCCTCCACTACAAGACTGAGCTAAGGCACTTTGTAGAACCTGAGCATGCTCAGTTTCTCCTAGTACTACTGGGCATGCCCCAGGACTTAGACCCCCAAAAAGGTTTTGGAACCTAAACTGGGCATGCGCTCCAGGCTGATTGCCTGGCTATCTAGCTGATAGGCAGCTCAGTAATAGATGTTCAATTGCCCCAGGTAAGTCACCCTATTACAAGGGAGAGTCAGAGGTCCTGGCCCCAATAGGCATGCATTTAATACAAGCCATTAGAGAGAAGATCTGGAGGGATAAATATATTGATATTTTCTCCATCCTATTCAGTGATCTCATCCTGAACCCAATGATAAGTCAGAGTGAATGGATACTAAGTGCCTTAAGTGTATGAAAGTAGACAGGAATTGGAAGTACTGGTCCATTACATATACCATTTATATAGGAGTCATTTTGCAAACTTACCCAGGTCATGTTACGGAACTGATAAAGTACTCTGATGCAGTGCAGAGGGCTTTTGACTCTGGTAACAGGCCCGGACAGTTGATATTTGAGATATAATAATGAGGCTTTTTTCCAAAAGTCAGCAGTTACACACCGAGGTTATGCTAGGATTAGCATGTGTACAACCTTTGTCTCAAGTGCAAGAACCAAGGGAGGAACTTTCCTTGAGCTAATAGTGGTGAGGGTGTGGAGAATGGCGAGAGTGTGCTGCAGAGGGCCGGGTGCTCTAGCGGGCTGCTGCCATACATATGCCTGTACCTGTGCTTTGACTCTGAGTGATTGTAACAGACGAGGTTTTGGAGGAGTCAGCTGTATATTATTAGTATAATGCCCACATTGTGAGCAATTTTGATTGGACAATGTTCCTGTAGCAGGACCTTGAAGGCGGACGGCAGGAGACGTCTGCGCCATGGGTGTGCACCGCGGTGCGGCACAGCTAAGGGCTGTGCATGCAAGGGCACACCCTTGTGCGCGTGGCCTTAGGTGCGGGACGGGTAAGGGTAGAGGCTGTTCTGATAATTTTTATTTGTATTTGTGGATTTTATATACTGCACTGTAGGTTACTCTTGTAACTTAGGGTGTTGGTGAATCCCTGATCCTATAAGATTGGAAGGGTATTGAGGGATTCTGTTACTTAAATTATTGTCTTAAGATCCCAACCACCCTGGGGAATCTAAAGTCTATATAATTATTATTTTAAATTGTAGAGGTTGCTTAATCCCTGTCTATAATATGGCCAATATGGAAGGCGGAGATATGATTCAAACTCCCTCTAAAGCAGTTAGGAAAAGGTTGCATCATCCTGCATTATTCCCAGAACTGGACTCACCTAATTTGAAACAGTTAAAGCTATATGATATGGGATTCAAAGGAATTAAAGAGAAAGATTCTGTATCCCCTCAAATACCCGCCAGTAATCGTTTCTCGGTTTTGGAGAACATATTATTATTATTATTATTATTATTAGACATTTATATAGCGCCAGTCGTATGACCTGGTGCTGTACAGAACACAGAATTAGACGCGGTCCCTGCCTGTGGCTTACAATCTAAAAGACAGAAGGGGGGGAGACAGGGAGAGGGGACAGTGGGAGAGACATGGGAGAAGACAAACAAACATTCAAGCGAATGCGAAATCTCAGGTGCGTATGCTTAGCTTGGTTACAAAGAGGTTGGTAGCAGCAGTCATCAGAGGAGGGCAGACAGTAAGAGTAAGGGGGTATTTCCCCCTTGGGAAAGGCAGCAAGGAAAAGGTGGGTCTTGAGGAGGGATTTGAAGGAGCGGAGGGAGGAGGCAAGGCGGA
>QEPC01006430.1:6592113-6619137 GCA_003113815.1 Sphenodon punctatus | reverse complement strand
TTGGCAGAGAGGAGGTCCAGGCAGCGGGAGTAGACAACACGTTCCAGAAACTTCGAGGCAAAGGGAAGGAGGGAGACTGGCCGGTAACTAGAGGGGTCAGATGGATCCAGGGTGGGCTTTTTGAGAATGGGGGAGACAGTGGCATGCTTGAAAGCAGAGGGGAAGGAGCCTGTGGAAAGGGAGAGATTGATGACATGTAGAAGTGGGGGAGCGACAGTGGGAGCAATAGAGGTCAGAAGGCGGGAGGGGATCAGGTCAAGGGTGCAGGTGGAGGGGTTGGATGAAGAGAGCAGAGCAGAGATTTCCTCGAGAGAGAGGCAGGAGGGAAGGATGTGAGGAGGGAGTGGGGAAGGGGTGGGGGTGAGACGGGAGCATATCTAGTGCTACAGATACAGTTATTGAATATCCAGGAGATATCGGTGTTTCTCCTTCGAATTGGCAAAGCTCACCTGATGTTAATAAAATGATAGGGAACCAATGCGTATTAGTGAGCAAATTAGTGGTTGTTTTATTTAAAGGTATAAATTATATGAAAGAAACGGTGGATAAGATCTAAGTTTATATGCAGGAGGTGGCAAAGGATACCAAAATGATAGTCTCGTTCTTGTTTGCAATTACACCCCCTAAATTGGATCCACTAACTAGCTCTGTAATAAATCATCAGAACAAATGTACTTATGCTAATAAGGTGGCTGAGGGACCTTAAAAAAAAAATGAGAGCGGGGGATCTTTCTGGAAATTATCCAGCGACAAATGATCCAAAATGAATTTTACTGAAAATATCTCCTCTCCCTAATGGAGTTATGCCTGCATGGCACTCTAAATTTCTGATAAGGAGAAATTTGGTTACGCTACTCCATTTTAGATTGCAAATTCCCAAAATCAAGAGTTTTATTTCTTACCCCCTAAGGACCAAGCCTTACGTTTAGTAATTTATTTTAATAGTATAAACCCAGTGACAAGGATTTTGGCTGATAAGGCATTTTTACAATCATGCAGGGGGTTGGTGTCTGAAATTCTTTCGACAGAAGGAAGATCTACTGGGGTTGCAAATACTGGGGCCATAGGGGGATGGAATTTTAGATCTAAAGTGAGGGGGAGTTGTTCTTGATACCCCCAGAAAAAGAATTATCATCACCAGTTGAGGTGATAACTAATATAACTCCTTTATTGAATGAGGATATGGAAATTGGGAATCCCCAAGAGACCTCCCCGGAAAAAAAGGTGACACACCAAAAATTTATGGGTTTGCCAATCCCAAAATTACTGGAAACAGAGAGTCCTCTGATAGAGGGGGTCTTGGACAATAGGCCACTTATTGATGGTAAAGAAGGAGGTGGTGATACTGGGATTCGGCAAGGAATACAAGTAGATTCAAACTCTGAGGCTCTCCCGGGGGATCCTTTAGCCTTATGTTTCATCCAGACAACAGAAAGATCAGTGGGTAACTACCTTTCAATCTATGGCAGTTTTAGAGCAGAGCCGCATAATAGAACATTTGGGTGATTTTCAGGCTATACTGCGGCGAGCAAATCTGGCCCTGGTAACCTGTGGGGGTCCAGTAAATAACTCCCAAGTAATGGAGGAGATAGTAGACAATGGGGATCTGCAGCTGGTGTTTAAGAAGGGGCAGGAGAAAGAGGGAAGTAGTAGTTCCATCTTTGACACCTCCAAACATGATTGATGCTAAAGTATCAGTACAGCTTGAACCAGAAAACAAGATTAATCCTTTTGGCAATCAGGCTTATCCTAATACTGCTGATATGAGGGAGAAAGCTAGTGATTCTGTGTCTAAATGACATATAGTGGGAACAAGAATCATATCCTTTTTGTCATGGAATATCTTGGAATGGTGGAACAAAATAGATGATGTGGATTTTAGGAATTTTCTAGGAACTTACGATTGGGTATGTCTTCAAGAAACCTGGGCAACTAAGAATCTTCACCTGAAGGGTTTCAAAGTTTTCTCAACCTCAGCAATATTTGCAGATGGAACAACTAGAGGTAGACCCAGTGGTGGGTTAGCCCTTCTTGTTAACTCCTCTCTTAAAGCAAAAGTCAAAGTGATACTAGGTAGGTAGTTCCCCCTAAGTCTCTGCTTGGAGTCTGGTATTGCCCCAGAAATCTGCTATTAATATAGTAAATGTTTATATTCCCCTGATCAATTCACCTCATTACAAAGAAGAGGTTTGGAGTAATATAGGTGAAGTGGTGCGTAATATCAGGAGTTTGTATCCTTTGAAGGGCTTGCTAATCATGGGAGATTTTAATGCACGTCTGGGAGCCTTTAATCCAATAGAAAGTGGCCAGGTTTTGGATTCTTATATTCCCGATAGTAGCAGACAGTAGGGCATCTAGGGATATAGAAACAAATAGTTTGGGCCCTTTGCTGACAAGTCTGCTTGAAGAAACAAATACTATTGTTCTGAATGGTTCTACTCCTGGGGATAAGATGGGGGAATTTACTTTTGTCTCCCATATGGGTAGGAGTGTGATAGATTATGTACTTCTTTCAGAGCATCTACTCCCCTGGCTGGTGGATTTTGCAGTTCTGCCGGCACCAGATTAGGAGCATTTTCCTTTGACTACCTGGCTCCATCTCCCGGAAGAATTAGAGGAGAGGGGTTTTGGGGATCAGGATAGAATTCCTATTACTAATGGGCCATATGAGACCAGAGTTACATGGTTGTCTTAAGTTCAAGAGCTTAAGTTGTTAGGGCTTTACTAACAACACAATAGTTAATTTCCCTTACACATAATGGGCCAATGGAAACAGATGAATTCCTTCAGGGATATGAGGATTTGCTTGATAGGTTGCATCCGCTGTTAGAGGCCCCTCCTAAAGTTGGTCAGGAGCAATGTAAACTAGTGAAGTGGTTTGATAGAACCGGTAGGAAGGCTAAAGCTGAATTGAAACGTATGGTTCGACGAATGAAGAAGTATGAATATAGTGAACCCTATGTAAGTTCTTATTTGAAAACAAGGAGAGAATATAAAAAACTTTTAAAAGAAAAGAAAGCCAAGTATGTAAGGGCTCTTTGGAATGACTTAGAGGTTGCGGTTGGAGAAAGGAGTTCAATGAGATTTTGGTCCTTGATTAAGTCCGCATGGACTTTAGGAGATAAACAGCAGGGGACCTTTATTCCAGCTGATAAGTGGGAAGACTTTTATGGCTCAATCTTTGCAGCAGTAGACATTGGAATAAGGGCTCCATCTATGGAAACTCTGGATACTATGGAAACTCTACCTAAATGGGAACCGGTGACTCCATCAGATGTTGAAGCAATCATCTCCCAATCAAAACTAAATAAGGATCCAGGGGCCGATTTTGTGCTGTCAGAGTTATTAAAGAATAATATGGAATGGTGGAGTACTGTATTGGCAGTGATATTTACTAAGATAAACAAAACCGGGAAAATCCCAAAGGCATGGATACAGAGTGTGGTAGTACCCGTATATAAAAGAGGAGATCCAACTGACCCAGCGAATTACTGCCCCATAAGTCTGTTGAGTACAATTGGGAAGCTTTATACTAAGTATTTATTGTCTAAGCTGCATATTTGGGTGAATACAAATGATTTACCGGCAGAGAACAGGCGGGGTTCAAAAAAGGGTTGTCAACCACTGACCATATATTAGTATTAGACCATCTAATGTATCAATATGTCCAAATGAAGAAGTCACATCTCTATATTTGTTTTATAGATCTGAAAACAGCCTTTGATACGGTCTGTAGGGAAAAATTATGGTGGAAGTTGATTGTGTACAAGATTGACTGGAGGTTACTTTATTTAATACGGGCAGTGCATTTAAATACATCATTGCAAGTAAGAATTGATAAGCAAGGCCATCTTACACAGTCTATAGAAGTTAAAAGGAGAGTTCGTCAAGGGTGTATTTTGCCCCATCCCCTTTTATTTAACCTTTACTTGAGCGATTTGAGAGCGGCACTTGAGAGTCCAGCTTATCATTCCCCCAAATTGGATGGACAGACAGTACCAGTTCTATTATATGCTGATGATACGATCCTTATTTCCTATACACAGATAGGACTTCATAGGACGATGGCAGCCTATAGTGATTATTGCAAAACAGAACAACTGCTGATAAATTACTTTAAGACCAAAGTAATGGTCATAGGCAGGACATTTTGAAAACATAGTTGGTATACAGAATCACACAATATTGATCAGGTCAGATATTATAAACATCTTGGTGTAATTATTTCGGTGATGCCTTCTTGGCACCTGCACTATAAATCTGCTAGGAAAACAGCTAAGACAACAGGACAGGGGATAGTCAGTTTTTATTGAACTAAGGGGGACTGGTTGTTTGCTCCTGCTATAAATCTTCTAAAGGTGAAACTGATTCCTCAACTCCTGTATGGTGCGCAAGTATGGAGTACGGATAAGCTGAAGAATCTTGAGATAGAACAAAATGGTATTCTTCGAGCTCTTCTGCATGTTCCAAGGGGTACCCCTATAGTCCTTCTTGGAACAGAGGCGGGTGTAAGCCAAATTTCACTATTGGCCAAATTGGCCATTTTGAAGTTTTGGCTGTGTCTGAATCTTTTGGACGCGGAATCATTGGCCCGTTTGGTTGTGAGACCAGCAGCAGGTAAATGGGCAGAGAAGGTTGATGGGATTTTGTGTGCAATGGGTTTTTCAAGTTTATATATTTTGTCACTGCCCTTTACAAATACTTGGATGGAACTTAAAACTAGAGCCAATGATTTGGAACTGCAATATGAGCGTGAATGCATTGAAGCTCAAAAGGTATCTCCGATTTATGGGGAAATATTGCATCCATCAGTGGGGGTAACTTACTTGATAATTCCAAGATGATGCAGATAAGGGTGACCCTAACTAGGGCAAGATTAAATGTCTTTCCTTCTGCTTTTTTAGAGGGTAGACAGAAGGGTATCCCCCAGGACAAAAGATTATGTCAGTTTTGCAATATACAGGGAAATGAACATGTATAAAATTTAGCTCATATAATATTGATCTGCCCTTGTTATGATTCTTGGCACCGGTTGTTTATAGATCCTTTAATGATGGGGTTAACCCAGCACCGAATTCAGATGAAGGTCTTTTTTCTAAGGGACAAGGGCCCTGCCATATCTGAAAGCACCACTAAATTTCTTACTCAAGTATTGAAAATTAAGACTGCACAGCTAAACAAAATTGATTAAATTAGATTTATGTTTTTGAGTTGGCTCTTGTAGTATGGTTGGTTATTGTGAGACTGTTTCCCTTGGTATTTGTTTTAAAATTTTAAGAGGAGAGTTATTGTATTCTCTTCTAGTAGTATTGTGTGTCATTTTACGTGTTGATATTATATGTTTCCTATGGAGTTTTTATTTTATCCATATTGTGATGGCCTTGGATACGCAAATAAACTTTGATTGATTGAGTGATTGATTGAGCTGATAGTGGACATATTATAGCCAAAGGAGGGGTCACACATGGGTATTTTCAGACGTTATGAGATCACAGTGAACCACAGTGAATACGCACCTGTGGTCAATGTGTCTCGAACGTCTGTTCGGCAGCCGCCAGATGTTCACCACGGTCAATACCTGCATGGGGTCAATTTGAACCACGCTTCCTGGGCTAGTGGGGGGAATGTCCCGGGAAGTGTGGTCAAAGAGATCCCCAGTGGGGACCAAAAAAAAGTAACGTCTGGCCGNGAAAAGAAAGCCAAGTATGTAAGGGCTCTTTGGAATGACTTAGAGGTTGCGGTTGGAGAAAGGAGTTCAATAAGATTTTGGTCCTTGATTAAGTCCGCATGGACTTTAGGAGATAAACAGCAGGGGACCTTTATTCCAGCTGATAAGTGGGAAGACTTTTATGGCTCAATCTTTGCAGCAGTAGACATTGGAATAAGGGCTCCATCTATGGAAACTCTGGATACTATGGAAACTCTACCTAAATGGGAACCGGTGACTCCATCAGATGTTGAAGCAATCATCTCCCAATCAAAACTAAATAAGGATCCAGGGGCCGATTTTGTGCTGTCAGAGTTATTAAAGAATAATATGGAATGGTGGAGTACTGTATTGGCAGTGATATTTACTAAGATAAACAAAACCGGGAAAATCCCAAAGGCATGGATACAGAGTGTGGTAGTACCCGTATATAAAAGAGGAGATCCAACTGACCCAGCGAATTACTGCCCCATAAGTCTGTTGAGTACAATTGGGAAGCTTTATACTAAGTATTTATTGTCTAAGCTGCATATTTGGGTGAATACAAATGATTTACCGGCAGAGAACAGGCGGGGTTCAAAAAAGGGTTGTCAACCACTGACCATATATTAGTATTAGACCATCTAATGTATCAATATGTCCAAATGAAGAAGTCACATCTCTATATTTGTTTTATAGATCTGAAAACAGCCTTTGATACGGTCTGTAGGGAAAAATTATGGTGGAAGTTGATTGTGTACAAGATTGACTGGAGGTTACTTTATTTAATACGGGCAGTGCATTTAAATACATCATTGCAAGTAAGAATTGATAAGCAAGGCCATCTTACACAGTCTATAGAAGTTAAAAGGAGAGTTCGTCAAGGGTGTATTTTGCCCCATCCCCTTTTATTTAACCTTTACTTGAGCGATTTGAGAGCGGCACTTGAGAGTCCAGCTTATCATTCCCCCAAATTGGATGGACAGACAGTACCAGTTCTATTATATGCTGATGATACGATCCTTATTTCCCATACACAGATAGGACTTCATAGGACGATGGCAGCCTATAGTGATTATTGCAAAACAGAACAACTGCTGATAAATTACTTTAAGACCAAAGTAATGGTCATAGGCAGGACATTTTGAAAACATAGTTGGTATACAGAATCACACAATATTGATCAGGTCAGATATTATAAACATCTTGGTGTAATTATTTCGGTGATGCCTTCTTGGCACCTGCACTATAAATCTGCTAGGAAAACAGCTAAGACAACAGGACAGGGGATAGTCAGTTTTTATTGAACTAAGGGGGACTGGTTGTTTGCTCCTGCTATAAATCTTCTAAAGGTGAAACTGATTCCTCAACTCCTGTATGGTGCGCAAGTATGGAGTACGGATAAGCTGAAGAATCTTGAGATAGAACAATATGGTATTCTTCGAGCTCTTCTGCATGTTCCAAGGGGTACCCCTATAGTCCTTCTTGGAACAGAGGCGGGTGTAAGCCAAATTTCACTATTGGCCAAATTGGCCATTTTGAAGTTTTGGCTGTGTCTGAATCTTTTGGACGCGGAATCATTGGCCCGTTTGGTTGTGAGACCAGCAGCAGGTAAATGGGCAGAGAAGGTTGATGGGATTTTGTGTGCAATGGGTTTTTCAAGTTTATATATTTTGTCACTGCCCTTTACAAATACTTGGATGGAACTTAAAACTAGAGCCAATGATTTGGAACTGCAATATGAGCGTGAATGCATTGAAGCTCAAAAGGTATCTCCGATTTATGGGGAAATATTGCATCCATCAGTGGGGGTAACTTACTTGATAATTCCAAGATGATGCAGATAAGGGTGACCCTAACTAGGGCAAGATTAAATGTCTTTCCTTCTGCTTTTTTAGAGGGTAGACAGAAGGGTATCCCCCAGGACAAAAGATTATGTCAGTTTTGCAATATACAGGGAAATGAACATGTATAAAATTTAGCTCATATAATATTGATCTGCCCTTGTTATGATTCTTGGCACCGGTTGTTTATAGATCCTTTAATGATGGGGTTAACCCAGCACCGAATTCAGATGAAGGTCTTTTTTCTAAGGGACAAGGGCCCTGCCATATCTGAAAGCACCACTAAATTTCTTACTCAAGTATTGAAAATTAAGACTGCACAGCTAATCAAAATTGATTAAATTAGATTTATGTTTTTGAGTTGGCTCTTGTAGTATGGTTGGTTATTGTGAGACTGTTTCCCTTGGTATTTGTTTTAAAATTTTAAGAGGAGAGTTATTGTATTCTCTTCTAGTAGTATTGTGTGTCATTTTACGTGTTGATATTATATGTTTCCTATGGAGTTTTTATTTTATCCATATTGTGATGGCCTTGGATACGCAAATAAACTTTGATTGATTGAGTGATTGATTGAGCTGATAGTGGACATATTATAGCCAAAGGAGGGGTCACACATGGGTATTTTCAGACGTTATGAGATCACAGTGAACCACAGTGAATACGCACCTGTGGTCAATGTGTCTCGAACGTCTGTTCGGCAGCCGCCAGATGTTCACCACGGTCAATACCTGCATGGGGTCAATTTGAACCACGCTTCCTGGGCTAGTGGGGGGAATGTCCCGGGAAGTGTGGTCAAAGAGATCCCCAGTGGGGACCAAAAAAAAGTAACGTCTGGCCGTGGCGAATCCGGCCCGCCGCGGCCGCCGCATTGGCCCCACCACCCGCCCGTCTCCCCGGAGGGTGGGCAGCGGGAGCGTGGAGGGGGCGGGGCCGTGCAGCTGCACGTTGCACCGCGCGGCCCCGCCCCCTCCCAGATTCCCTGCCGGGATCCCCCCGGCACGTCTGTTGCGGCATGATGGGGCGACCCCGGCGGGAAATGAATAGGGTGATTTCGGTACGTCTGAAATCACCCCATATTAAGGGATGAGGCATGATCAGTGTTGTCAGGGGAAACAGCAAGGCTTGGCGTGTTGGGATTTCAGTGACAGGGGCAGATGTTTTCAAGCCAACTGTAAGTTTTGCCACTGTTGCCTGCAGTGCCAAGCTGCACATGCTGCCATGGCATACCACAAGTGAAAAGACTTCCAGAATTGAAAGTCTCATTATGGTATGGAAATTTTGAAATAATACCATGTCTTGTTGGTTCTTCTGTGAAATTCTGTCAATGTTTTTAAAGTATTTACTTTTAACATATTTAGGTGGGTTCTTTGACCCCAAGCAGTGGGTGTTTTGTTAAGCAGACAATGATATGGCAAAAAAAGCCATAGCCTTTAAAACAGGTGACATCTTTTAGCCATGTTGTTTGCTGTGTTTGCTGAAAGCAACCTGGAATAACTGGGGTGACCAGGGGGTGCCCAACTGAGAGAGAGGGATTCCTTATAGGGTCTACTCAGGTCTGAGATTTACTTTTCCATCCAAATTATGGATAAAACCCATCATAGATTTAAAGTGTTCATGTTTCAGAATAGGCCATGGAATCCATTTTTCTTTCTGTTCTTTTCCTTTCTTACGTCCTATGGCATGTTGTACAACTGGCAGTAAACACTTTGGCCTTTCACTGAATGTTATCTGGTTTTGGGTTGAATGAAGGTCCTTGCTCCAGCTATTTTATTTTGACTTCATTACTAGGATTGGAAGGCAGTATATAATATAGTTGTTAGACGATGATGATTAGAAGTTAATTCTAATTATATCACATCACAATGGGGTCCTCTAACGGTATTTCACAATATAGACACTGGTTTCTAATATGGCTCTGTTCACTTGTTTGGATATATTAATTACTTGCTGTTTAATAACTTACTTGCTATTTGATCATAATTTGTTGTTTTGACTGGAATCTACTTGCTTCTTTGTTTTATGGTGGTTTCTTCATCTCTCTTCAACATAGACTTTTGATCTGTTCCTCACCCATTGAAATTCTCTCTTATTAATATACTTGTCTTTATTCACATTTTAAGTAACAGCAGACTTTACACTTTTTATTGAGGAGACAAGATTTAATTTAGCCTAAAAAGCCATTTTAGACTGTAGCTACGCAGATTTTTTTTAGCATAATTGGCACAAAGGAATCTGAAGAGTCACTGATAACATGTTTGTTTCTGGGACCCAAGGTCTTTTTGTAAGTTGGGTCAAAACAGTTTCTCATAATATTAAAGGAGTTAAAAACATGTAATGAAGCAGTAATACTGATAATAGAGAAACACCGCCACCCTGCAGAAAAAGGTGTTTTATTGTTTCAAATCATATCTCAAATGCTAAAATAGGTTTAATTTTTAAGCTTAATAAGGGTTTTTAAGACTGTCAATTGGAATAGTATTAATGTAAATTCCAAATTGTTTTAAGGTATTTTAATGGAAGAATTCTGGATAGATTAGGAAAGCTAGGGGAGAAAATAGAGACTAAGGATATAAAGAATAATGTATTCAATTGGCGAATTAAAGTTTATTTCAGCATAAAGTTTGGTTTCAAAGTATACCTAAACACACCATTTAGATGAATAAGTAATTGTTCCTTTGAATTGTGTATTAATGAGAAACTCAACGTCTTATAAATCAGTGTTGCTCTAGAAATTTCTTTCTAAAGTGAGTAGAAACAAGGCAGATATAGTATCTGTTCTTCAACAACTTCCTAAAAAGAAACCCTATATGAAATTATGTAGAATTAATAGAATTTAATAAAACGTCCATGAGGCTAATAGACTCCATTGGGTTTCATAGAGCTCCAGTGCAGCTAACTGACTCTATTGAAGTAGGACAAAGATCAGGACCGGTAAAAGGTTACCATGGTCTTGGTTCATAGAAGTAAGGAGGGGTGAAGTCAAAATAACCAAGAAGAAGATACAGCTGAGGAGACATGGAAACCAAAAACATCTTTCTTTAGCATCAGCACTTGGCAAGAGGCAAACTTCATTCTAATTGGAGGAACACATGGCAGCCATATTGAAAGACTCTCAGAAGTCCTATAAGACTGGCAGGATATTGTTGACATAAAAAGGAGAGGAAGACACTTGCTTGCTAACCAATATGCTGCTGGGTCAAGTCACCTATGGTACTTAGTTTTTTCTTGTCCCAACTCTTTTTCTTTTATTTTCAAATATTTTCTTTTACTACTTTTTCCTAAATCTTTTATTTTTCATTTTTAAAGCTTAAGGCTTTTATTCTTAAGACTACTTTTTTCTCTTTTCTCATCTTTAATTTTATTTTGATTTTTCCATTTAATTTTCATTTTTAACTTCATTTTTCTCATTTTTCACTCTTTTAAAGGCACTTTATTTTCATTTTTCTAAACTTCATTTTTCACTCTTTACAAGCCATTTCTCTTTTTGCTTTAAAATTAATTTTTTTAAATTTCTTTTCCCAGTTTTCAAGTGCAATTCTTATTTTTCTTTAAGGTTTTGTCCTCAGATGCAGACTTTACTTTTCTTTTAGGGAAACACTATATTGGTCTTATATAAAGCTGTTTCTTTTCTATTTTTAACTCTGTGAGATGGACAGAGTTCCTCCAAATGCTTTTCTGTCTTTTCCCTCCTTTTTTGGAGTTTCCATGCTCCCCAACCTCTGAAAATATTTTATTTTATATTTTTCTTTATCATTTCTATCTTTTATTTTTATTATTTTTACTTTAATTCTTATCAAGTATCCAGCATACCAGAAAGTTAATATCTTATCTTCCTCAGCAAGATCCCACAGACCCTGGGCATCTTTTTGGGGACTTGCGATATCTGTTTGGTGAGATATATTCTGTAACAATATATATTTTGTAATCAATAATATTTTTTGCATGCTTCTGTAGTGCTTTTATAATAGTGTGTAAGCCATTTTGGCAGGGCAATAAATTGTAGTATTTTAGTCATAATAATTGTCAATTTGACTTTTTGGTGAGGAAACTTAAGCTTTCCTACAGGGATCCCTGTCCCCACAGTGGAGCTAATTCCTAGGAGAATCTTGAGGTAACACTGGTTAGAAAATTTATGCTTACATGCATGGAATATAACATATCCCCCCCCCCCTTGTCAAGCATGTCCCTGGGGCTAACAATGGCATAGGAGACCCCCTCTCTTGCTTTCTGATTAAATGCTTTTGGGCACTCGCCCCAGAAGCAAGCCCAACACCAGAGGTAGTTCCATCAGTGCTGTGGAGCTTTGGGTCACAGAGTTGTATAATACCTTTGCCCTCTGCTCACCTCTGGCATTAGTGCTCTCTGGGAACAATTTGGGCTACATTCCAAGCATGCTCAAAGAGAGCTTTAGGAGCATGCTCAGAAGACAAACCTCTCTCCATCAGAAGTTAAATGTGTGATGGCAGAGTCCAGAGAGAGCAATCCACCTGGCTCCCTGTGGCTTTTGGTGAGTGTACCCCTTCCCTGGCCCTGTTAGCCCTCTTCCCTGCCCCCCATTCCCTTGCCACTGCTGCTTACTTCTCTTACTTGGCCCCCTGCTGCCTGCTTCCCTGCACCTTCAGCCCTCTGCCCTCCGTTCCTGCACTCAGTCAAGGTTTTGTCGAGTTCTGAAGTTTCGGGGACCTTCCTCAGAGCTTTAGAACTCACAAACTTAGGCTCAATGCACCGGTCTTTGGTAAATTCTGAAGAAAGCCGAGGACTGAGTCACAGCCCCAATTTTGAATCCAAACTTCTTTTATTTGAGAAAGTGTTGGAAAATGTGGTTACAAGCCATCAATGGCTTTGAGTAATACATGGAATTTGGAGCATTATTTTTCCATTGATCCCTTTTAACAGTTAGAGGTGAAACTCAGTTCCCGGTTTTATTTGGAATTTATTGGGAATTCCATTCCTCAGTTCTGAATTTCCAAGTACCAAGGTACTAGGTACAGACTACCCATCCAGAAAACTTTGAAAACCTCAATCAAGTAATGGAGGCACTATTATGCACATGTCCAGAGTGACCCAGTACTTCTGTTCTCACCCCCTCTGCTTATCAGGTGATAGGCAGAGACCAAGCTTTTCTGTTATTAAACTCACATTTAGGGAAAGTGCAATAGGGAGCTTACCAAAAGTATAACCTGTCTCTTATACACATCTAGATGTGTATAAGAGACAGGTTACATGGGGCAATTTGTAAGCTATTTTCAGTTCCCTGGACAATAGAAAATTTGTTTCCTTGGGAAAACAAGGGTCCCTGACAATCAGAAAACAAAACAGTAAACACTGGAGTTATTGAATTTTTGGGTCACTCATGAGTCACCATGACCTGAAAGGATGTTGCGCCTGTTGCCCTAACACTGTTTTTACACTCTGTCCTTTTGAACATTTGTGTCTTTAGGGAGGGTGAAGTTTATGTATTGCATTTCTGGTCAAGCTCCGCATTGCATTTTCCCTAAATGTGAGTTTAATTAAAGCGTTCCTGAGTTCTGATATTCAGATACTCGGAAAAGGTTCTAAGAACTGACCGAGTACCTTGTTACAGTACTCAGAACTCAATCTGAGTACTTGGATTGTCTGTTCTGTGCAGCCCTACTAACAATAAATATATCATGAGGCTGAAACGAGAATCAATTTTACTTCTCAGGAAAATTCTTGTTAGTCCAAGTACCAGGAACGGGATCTCACCAAGATCTTGGTCTTGATACAAACTCTTGATGAACTAAAACTATTCTTTAAAAAATAAATAAAAATAAAATGAAATAAAGTTTAAACTCACTGTGAATTCCAGGGGGGCTAGGCTGACCTTAGTCCCAGTGGCGGGAGAGCCTCTACTTTTTCTGGTAGGGGGGCACACAGCCTGAAGATCATCTGGCTGGTCAGAATGCTGTTCTGCGAGCTGGGGTGTGTGTGTGTGTGTGTGTGTGTCTGCCCAGGCAACGTGCTGGCCAGTCAGTTGATCTTTGGACTGGTCACCCCTCCATCCTAGAAGAAACAGAGGCTCTTCCACCACCAGGACGGTGGTGGTCGCTTCCAACCCCCATCCCAGAAGCTCACGAGTTTAAACTTTATTTTTTTAGAAATATTTTGCTGTTTCTTGTCGAGAGTCACAAAGAGACACTGCCAGTTCTCGATTCATTCTTGGTCCTCAAGACAAATCAAGACCTGGGATTCTCAACAAGAATGGAAAAACACACCAAAAAATGAAACAAACTTTAAACTCTAATATCTGGTCATGGTGTCAGATATTGGACAAATGTCTTTGCTAATTCATTCCCATCTCTCAGGAACTCTCTCACCAATTTTTTCCTTTTTGTTCATAGAGTTTAACTGTGTTTGATATTGTCAGTTCCATTACTTCCTTAAAGATATCTAGAAATGAAGATATTAGTCACTGCTCCTTTTGTCAATGGGGCCAATCCCATGTTCCCACATGCTCTGTGCGCATCCTGCGTACGTGCATGTGAATGCAAATTGCATGCATCTCCATAGGGATTGCATTGTACCATGCAGATCCCGTTTGGGATTGCAGCCAATGGGAAGTTTTCCTGTAGGGTTATATGTAACACCGAACTGCTTGACATATAAATAAGTTGAATGTCACAGACTGAGTCACAATTTCGACTGACAACGCAGTTCTTTGTTTCTTTTAAATCTGAGCCAAAAGGCATGATGTCTTTGTAGTTTTAGATATTGTGTTAGGTCTGTGACTTGGATGTGAATGAGCTGGCCAATGTCAGAGCTGCTTTTAAAAACTATTCAGAAATTCTGCTGAGTACAGAATATACCTAACCATGCTGCTTGTTATATAAAGCACATTGAGCTTGTTCTCTAAAGTTGCATAGGCTTTCTAGTCACTCCTGTTCTATACTCATCTATAAAGTAGGAGACTTATGTGGCTATCATATTTCTTTTGAAGATAATTTTTCTTTTGCCTACCATTATGGCACTTGACATCAGCTGAGACTCAAAATTCAATAGTCCTTAGATGTAAATACTTGAAGGTTCGTAATTATGGTCTTTTGTTGAGTGCCTGTGATTCTAAAATGTGCCTTCCTAGTGGTTTTCACAGTCTAATATTGTCGATATTTAAGGCACAGCGCAAATAACATCTTTCTCTGTCTGATCTGTTGGGGCCATTATGTGAGTTGCTATGGTTCCTTATGTTTATTATTTAACTTGTGGGGGAGGCAATATGGGGTGATATTTTTGTTTTAACTTTTGCTTTTAAAATTGCTAGGGACATCTAATGGGTGAATTTTATAAATTTTAAAATCAATGAATGAAACTAGCAGTGAATTGGTTTCATATATTTTCCTTACTAATATTGTTTTATTTAGAAAATCTCTCTCTCTTTTTTTTTTTTTAATTGGGGAGATATGGCGGGGCCGATTCGATGGGCTGCAGATCCTGTGCACAGTCACGTGCATCCCCATTGTTGGCACATTGTGCCATGTGGAAACCGCGTGCATGTGCACATGCGGGATCCACAGGGCATGGGATTGGTTACTATGGCTGTTTTGCTGTTCATATTTAAAAAATTCATACACATAAAGAGTAACATCTGACATTGAGGTCAATATATATCATAACGAAGAGCTAACCTTTCTCTCGTGCTCTGTTAAAGATTTTCACTTCCTTCAGATTTATTCCAAGGCCAGTCCTCATGGACACAGCATCTGTGGCATCATTTTTGTGGCCTCTTCTGATAGAGCCATTCGCATGTACTCTGCCAAAAAAGTTGAAGATGTCTGATCAACAATCCTCAACTAATTAAAATCAAACAAGTCATTAAAATGCAGGAGACAGCTGGCCTAACAGAAGGTGAAGAAACCTACTCTTGTCTGTGACACTGATATGCTTTAGCATTAAATATCAAAAGTGCCTTTTCTGTGGAAATTACATGGCTTTGTGAGATCCTTTTTGTGACCTTGCTAAAGAATGGCTAATCCTACAAGGGTGAAGCATCTGGCACTGAAATAACATTTTGAGACTCAAATACTTATGGAAAAATAAATTACCTGTCAGACCAGTAGATGTAAGCCCCAAAGACTGCGACTGAAAACATATCCACATTGCTTCCTGACAGCACAATCTCCCGATTCCCTCCATTCTCAAGGTCGATTCTTTCTATCTTGTCGGTTCGAGCATCACACCAGTATAATTTATTTTCCTAAAGATCAATTTCAAAGTAACTTCACCAACCTGCTTTGTCCAAGCATTTTATTAAGAAAATAATAGAACAATAAAGTGGAAGACAAACTTGTTATATTACAATATAACATTTAATGCACTCTAAATATTTAGTGGAAGACGAAGAAACAAACCTCATAGTCAACAGAGATCCCATTAGGCCATGCAATCCCTAGGTTCACAAGAACAACCTTCTCAGATCCATCTAACCGTGCCTTGCCTATGCAGGGTACCTGGCCCCATTCTGTCCAGAATAAATACCTAGATGTAGTAGAAATTCACAACAAAGTCTGAATAATATAAATATAATTCAGTTTCAGCAAAACTGTATACATTTGACAAAAAAACTGAAGTACAGATCACCGTTAAAAAAAATGTATGAACTACTGCAAACTTCAAGGGATTTTGGCAATGAGCTGGCAAATGTAATAATAAATGCTGCCTTTTTAAAAAATGGACATGTAAAATTGTTTTCAGAGACCAAACATCTTGTTCAGCTTCTTTGATAATGGTGGGATTTTTGCTTATTGTTTGAACAACAAAAGATTTATTTTAATAACTCTCTGCTCATACATCCCTGCCTATGCTTAAAAGTGCTCCTACAACTTATAATTTAGGAATCAATATGCAGTCTTTCCATGTGCTATGAATTGCCACATTGGGCGTTTTTAAATGAGATGCATCCACGCATGGCCCTACACTGTCCATCCGTTCATTTGAATTGGTGCGTGAGAAGGTGAGCTCCTGTGATTCATGCACCGGTCACATACGGAGCATGCCTGAAAAATCTAGACTGCCCCATGAGAGTCAGGGTGGCCACCTCTGTGGACAGGGCAGACTTGCCGGAAACTTCCATGTGAAGCCCTCCCCACACACTTCCCATGTGTGGGCACTCCTCTACCACCCCACACACCTACCATGGACCCCCACATCTCCTGCTGCTCTCATTTAAGAACACCCAATGTATCTGGCCATCAAGTGCAGAATGTGTTCTGTCATGTGTCACACCCAAACCTAAATGGCTAACAAGCAGATAACTGAACAGGCCTGGACTTAGGGCAAGGTGAGGCGAGGCCAGCGCAGAGTGAGTGAGAGGCAAACTGAGCACATGACGTCCTGGCGGGGGTCAGGCTGGGGTGGGGCTGATGGAGGGGGGCTGGGTGGGAGTGGGAGGACACATTGTTAGAGCCATTTACAAGTGCCTTGGGGCACTTTTCTTTCAAGAAGAACCTTGGGTTTGTTTTTTCTTTAAAAAACTACAACGCATGATTAATACATTGGCTGGAGTAGAAAATATACCCCATGGCAAAATCAATGCATTTCTGGAGATTTCTGGGGTGGTTTTATGCCCCAGGTTCTTTTTTGGTTACAGGGAAAAAAACTGTAAATGTTAAGAGGATGTGCTTCGGTGACATTGTTTACCAATGTGTAGGTGACAAGGGCAAATTCGTAAAGCCACTTCTATGTGTGTTTTTGCAGAAATCAATGCACCCGGGATAGATTTTTAACCCCAAACATTGGTTAAGGGTTAAGTGTGTTTAGATACAGTACAATACATGGGTGTCTTTAGACATAACGCTGTTCAGTGTTTTGTAACACAGTGTCCTACCATTACAGTGTTTATTAGACATACCGTCAACATAGTGTTCACCCCAAACTCTGGAAGTGAACACTGCCAGGTCTTGACAGTTTAATCAGTGTTTGGGGTGAACACTGTGTTGATGGTATGTCTAAACACTGTAATGGTAGGACACTGTATTACAGAACACCAAACAGCGTTATTTCTAAAGACACCCCATGTTAGATTTTACTGTTGATTCCAGAAGGTATGTGTGAGACTGAATGTCCATCATATGATAATTTGAGAGTTTTCAACATGAACATGAAGATTTTCTAAAAAAAAAAGAAAACTGGTAAAAACATACGCAGTAATACTAAAGTTACCCTTTTTCTGGATGCACTGCTATAGATCTTGGTTGGTCAAGGCCCTGGGATATAATTACATATCGAAATGAGCCGTTGAGTCTAGCAACTTCAATTAAGTTGAAGCCATGATCTGTCCAATATATGTTACCTAGAAGAAATACAAAAAGTTACTAAGAAAAGAAACTACTTTCCTTAAAAAAACCAGGTAAATAAACTGCAGTCACATAGGGTAAAGCCACATGAGCTGGCGTGGGTCTGATTTTCTGCCTGCCCTAGAGCAGCCACACTTTGGTTGGCAGGGAAAGCTGGCCACACGATCTACCCCATCTCCAGCCCCACCATGCATCCAGGATGGGCTGAGGAGTCAGCCACATGGGGCTTGATGCCCGGACTCCTGCTGTACTGCAGGACTGGGCCTGCTGCCAATAGGCACTTGCTGGGGCGGGGGCACATGCTTCTCTCACCTGCCTAACAGAGGATTGCGGGGGAGGGGGACCTAGGAAGAGCATGCACCTGCTTTCCCACTGCCTAACAGTGGACTTCAGCGGTGGGGGGGGGGGAGGATAGGCACTCCCCCACTGCCTAAGAGCAGGTCTCAGGGGAGGGGGACCTTGGAGGAGCATACACCCTCTTCCTCACTGCCTAATGGCTGATCATGTGTGCTCCTCCCAGGCCCCCCTCCCCTGTGTTCACCTGTTAGACAACAGGGAAGAGGGCACTCCTCCAGGCTCCATCCACAGACCCTGCCTTGTTGCAGGGCTGCACAGCCCGGACACACAGGAGGCAGCCCATTAACCCACTTTGGGCAGTGCTATCCCACTTTGAACAATGGTTACACGCAATGTTAACACGCGCATCATGTGTTAGCTGGTTGCCCACCCCACTCTGAGGAAGGGGGTATATCTGGCGGCCACCAGGCATAAGAGCCACTGCATCGTGTGTTAACATTGCCCATAGTGGGATAACACTGCCCAAAATGAGATAGCGTCTCATGTGGCTGCACCCACATAATAGCTGAGCTGAGTAGCTGAGTATATATTTTTTAAAATCATCTGTTTCATTACTTTCCCATTTTAAGTCTGAATAGTACACATAAAATATTTTTAATATCTACTCCTACTATTAAACATGTCACTCTTAGGATCTGTATTTGTCATTCTTAAAGACAAGTTTAAACTTCACCTGAAAAGCAAGATGTATGTTAACTTTTGAGCTTTCATCAGGCATAGGAAAACTTCTAAAACCCAATTATTGTTGTACACAGTTTTCAGGAGATTCTTACTAAGTTAATAGTGGGTAATATTCTTCAATATAAAGACACACATTTAGAGGTGCGGAATACTAGGCAAGGTGAAGTTGAAAGCAAAATATGCTATTAGCTTCTTTGGCTACAAGGCATCCCATTCAACAGTACCTTTTTTCCCAGTACAGTAATGAGTTTTGTTTTCTTGTACTGCCTTTCCAGCATTGCAAAGTTTAATTAACACCTAATTAATCCATCCTGATAGAGCTTTAATGCCTAGGTTGCCAGAACCTTTTCTCACTTTAACAAGCTTGGGATAAGCACCTGTATCAAAGGACCAAGATAGGCAATACCTACGCAGGAGGGAGCTGTGTGCCCAGGATCAAAATTAAAACTAAAAAAGGTAAGTAGGGTGTGGGTGTTAGGGATTAGCACAGTAACTCTCTTTCATTTTTGTTGTTAAAATGTCATTGATTTTTGTTATATTTCATTAGTTTTTGTTTCATTTTTGTTTTTACTTACATTTTTTATTTACATTGGTTTCAATGGAAAACACATTTTTGGGTGTAATCTATTTAGGTTTCATCTGAATTTGATGAAGCTTGGTGGGGTTGGTCCCCCAATGGCTGGCATTATGTGTGCCAACTTTCAGAATGAATAGAGTAAGGGATTCCATTTTATAAGCAGTTGAAATGTGTTATTTTGCAAAGTTCTGTGTACACATTCCTGGCTCTAATGTCTTTTCTTCCATCCAATTTGGAAGAAACTTAGCAAGATTATACCCCTCCCAGAGGGTACTACCCTTGTCAAATTCCAGAATGACTGGATAAAGGGTCCCAGTGTTATACATGATTTACTTTTAAATGCATTTCTGGCTGTAATGTTTTTGTGTTCCAGCCAATTTGTGCGAATTTTGGAAGGCTTCTATCTCAGACGTTTAGGAGCATCTCTGCCAGATATTAGAATGATCTAATAAAGGGTACCAAAGTTATATTCCTGCACAGCATCTGGAGAGTATGAGCCTATGCACCTATGCCAGGGATTTTCTTGTTTGTCACTGTGGTACAAGATGTGTTTGTGATGCCAACTGGCCAGCAGAAATATCACCCATATATCACTCTGTGCTGTGACCACCACAACCCCTCTCCCTCACTTGTTACTGGGAAGTTGGAAGCATCTGCTTCAGAAAGAGCAAATAAGGGATTCTCTGATGTCCTCTGTCACAGTGCTGCAGGATGCGATTGTAATGACAATTAGTCAGCCTGGATGTGTGAATCATGTCTCCTGATTTCTGGGATGCTTCCCCCTGGCCTCTGCCTTGCTGCCTGAAGTTCCAGTTATAGCTCTTCTTTGCCCACTTCAGAGCCACCCAGGATTGATCCTGAAAAGGTGAAAGCATGCTGTAAGAGAGGCAATAACATCTCTGTCCCACTCAGGGTGTTTCTGAAATGTCAAGCCAATTGGCCAGATGTCATATTTGTCATCTCTGCTGTTTGGCACAGGCATCAGTCTGAGGGGCACCCCAATGTGTAGGGGTGTCCATCAACTTGCGGAGAACACCCCAGGAGGGACAGGAGGATGTTGGGCAGCACTCCAGGTGCATGGGGATTGGATTTATGTAGCTAGCTGAACTCTTGCAGTGAGCTCCAGAATACACAAAAAAAGCCTGCCAGAAAAGTCTGAGAAAACACTCTGAGCAAAGCCAGAACTAACCACAGAAAAGAACAGTAGATTATTTCTACCCTCTATGCCTGCCTTGAAGCCACCCCTGATTGGTACTCCTGTAAAGGTGGAAGCATGCACTAACTGGCCAGTGAATGTGTCTGTCAGTCTGTTGGGCTGCTCTCCCTCCCTTCTACATCCCCATCCCCCCTGCCATGCCTGTCTCTGAATGGCACTGCATTATTTATTCATTATTTACCTGAATAATGAAAGTCTTCAAGAGGGAAACTTCAATTGCTTATAAAATTTGGACCCTTTATCAAATCTTTCTACAATTTGGCAGAGATGATCCTGAAGATCTGAGATACATTCTTGTCACATTTCATGTAAAACTGATTCAATACGAAGTTGGTACAGTCAGAAATGCATTTACAAGTAAATAGCTTATAATATAAGGATCCTTTACCCAATCCTTCTGAAATTTGGTAGATAGAGTAATATTGGGGATACGTATAATCTTGGCAAGTAACATCCAAACTAGATATGAGACAGACATTACCACCAGGAATGTGTACACAGATTTTTGTAAAATAACAAATTACAACTGCTTATAAACTTGGATCCCTTTATTCAATTGTTCAGAAATCTACCAAACATAATATCCTCCATTGGGGGGTACAGTCTTCAAAGTTTCCTCAAACTTGGATGACAAATAAAGATGTTACAGCTGAAAATGTGTTTTTCAGGTTTTTCCTATTAATCTGTAAAAACAAAACATTTTCCCCCCCATTTTTTCATTATTATGTTCTTTAATTTTGGGCCATTTGTACACGGACCAGGGTGGTTGGGGGATGTTTTGGCGTGGCAGGTGTAGGTGGGTGTGTGCCCGTTTACACAGAGACACCCACCCACCTCTACCCATGGAGCATCCTCTGTTCTGTCAGAGACCTCCATGGGTGGAGGTGGGTGTGGGTAGGTGTGCGGCAGGTGTTGGTGGGTGTACAGCGGAAGCGCATACACACAAACACCCACCACCTGTGGTGTTTACACGGGCGCACATCTGCCGCACACCCATCCCCCTACACACCGGTGGTTGTATACATGGACTGCCTCCCCCACCACACATCCGCCTGAACACCAAGTGGGGGTGGGGAGGCAGTCTGTGTAAAAACGGCCTATGTTGCTGAATAACAAAAATGAAAAATCCCGATTTTGTTTTTGTTATTATAGTAACAAAAATGAAATGCACACCCCTAGTGGGTGTGTCTGAGAGATGATTCTTTAGAATGCTGAAGGGGACTGCCACTGCCTCTATCCATGTTCCTCAGAGTGTATTTAAAACGAACATTTTAGAGCCAAAGTCAATGCCCACATTTGAAAGTTTAGATTTTAATATAGCCTAAGTTGTAAACTGAACCATCAGTCTTGCATGTACAAACATAAGTATGCACAAAGCCTCTCAAACAGACATCATCGCAAAGCTCAGTCCCAGAGTTAGTCGGTGGGCTATTATACATTTTCATAAACATACTCAAATTAATGCAAAGTATGGTTGGCATGAAGTGTACCTATTTTTCTCTGTCAAATGTTGGAGGGTATGTAGGACTCAGGTTTACTTTCATTTTTAAAGCTGTTAAAGACCTACCAAAAATGGTTAAGTTTTATTATTATTAAATAATAATAATAATAATAATAATAATAATAATAATAATAATAATATATTTTTTAAAGCAATTGTAGTACCCGCTATCCAATCTACTGCTATGCCTTCCACCCTTCCTAAGCCATTTGTAATTATGTCTTCCTTCCAGGTCTGGTCTCGTCTTGCTCTGCTGATTTTGTTGAGCCCCATGTCAGTCCAGTAAATTGTGTCATTTCCTATGAAAGCAATATAGAATTTAACATAAAGTTAAAAAAAGTTTTCACCAGGAATTAATTAAATGCAATAAACCTACTGCCCAAAATTAAGCTGAAGTTTCTTCATTCCTCATCAGTACAGTTTGCTAAGAATGAAGGACAAATTTTAAATTGATGTTAAATATTCCTGGGCTACAGAAATGTGTGCAACAGTGGTAAAAAGGTAAAGAAAATGCATAGATTAGATAATGCTCTGACTTACTCATCATCCTGGGCTAACTCTCTAACCATACTGCAATGTCAGCATATTTTCATCTAAGTGGTCAAGATAGCTTCTCAAGCCATTTTTTACATGAAAAATAATTAGCATACACAAAACCAGAAGAATCTTGCTTGCTTTGCTTTAAATTTCTTTGTCCATATAGACCCTAATATCTTGGGGGAAAAGATAGGTAATACAACAAATGCAATAGTAACATTCAAGTAGACTAGCATCTAGAGAAGCACAACTCTATGTTCAAAATCTTCAATCAAATTGCTTTTCTGTTGCACTTTCTCTCATGCACTACTGCCAATTTCTTCCTTAACACAGTCATGATATTATGAACAGTCCAGTGACCAAACTGCCCAGGAAAGAGTTAAACTGCTGGCTAGAAAGGCTGCCACTCTGGTCAGTTAAGGCAGCGAAAGTCAGTAGATGGCAGGTCACTGGGTAAATGCCTGAATGAGCATCTAAAAGTACTGCCTGTCTAGAGAAACTCTTGGCCAGAAGAAACAGCATCTGATTCTAAATATTTATGTGCTTATTTATTTAAATTTATATTCCAACCTTCCCCCTGTCTCTTATACACATCTAGATGTGTATAAGAGACAGCCTCTACCCAATCCGCTCAGTGTTCACATGGGGGCGTCCATGTAAAAATGGCCACTGAGAGGTCTGTGGTTAGGCCAACCGGTCTATTCAGAGAGAACAGAGGCAGAGAGCCTATGGAAAGAACCTGACACATTAAGGTTTGCACTACATCGGTGGCTGTTTTTAAATGAGTATGGCTAGGGGGGGCATGTCTGCTGTGTGGAAGAGTCACAGAGTACCGACTCAGGTGGATTCTAACAGGCAGTCCGTGCCAAAAAACACACACACAACCCAAATATCAGGGTAATCTGAATTCTGATAGAATATATTGTGCAAACCAAGCAAACTAGCATACTATTCTTAATCTGAAAGCTTTAGACTGGTTGCAAAATCTGATGTTTGTCATCAAGGACTGCATCTGGAGCACTGTCTCCAGTTCTGGGCACCACACTTTAAGAAGGACATCAACAAACTGAAATGGGTTCAGAGGAGGGCACCAAAGATGGTCAGGGGTCTGGAAACCAAGTCCTATGAGGAAAGGTTGAAGGAGCTGAGTATGTTTAGCCTAGAGAAAAGAAGACTAAGGAGAGACATGATAGTGGTCTTCGACTACCTGAAGGGCAGTTGCAGAGGGCTATCAAAGACTTGCTCTCTCTTGCCCCTGAAGGCAAGACTAAAAATAATGTGCTCAAATAACAAGAAAGCAGATTTCAGTTAAACATAAGGAAGACGTTCCTAACAGTAAGAGCTGTTAGACAGTGGAACAAATAGCGTAGTGGGCACTCCTTCACTGGAGGTTGTCAAACAGAGGCCAGACAGACATTTGTTAGGAATGCTGTGGCGGAGGATTTCCTGCATTGTGCAGGGGGTGGGACTAGATGACCTCCGAGGAACCTTCCAACTCTATGAATTTGGTTTTAATTTTATTTTTATTTTGGATGCAGAATACACAGGGGCCAGCCCTTAATCATTTAATGAAGAGCTATTTTAACCTGTTCAAGAATTCTTGCTTCTGAGGCACAACAGGAGAGGCAGTGTGGCAATTAATTATACAAGTGCGGAATGTGACTGCCTGTCTTCTGTTTGGGGCAGGTCACTAGGAGTGCATTATACCAGTGTTCTAGAGTCTGCAGTAGCTACCAATAGCTTTCTGGATTCAATTCATGATGCTGGTTTTGACCAATAAATCCCTACATGGCTTGGGGCCCAGGTATCTGAAAGATCACCTCTTCCCTCATGTCCTGTTGCAGCCTCAGAGGTCAGATGGGAGAGCCCTCTTGCAGGTACCATCTGCTGTGAATTTCTACAGCAAGAGCATGCACAGTTGCGTTGTGTGTGTGTGGCTGCCCCACAATTATGGAACTCCCTCCCCTTGGAGGTCTGTCTAGCCTGAGCCTGCTCTTCTGGAAATGATGCAAGCCCTTTCTATTTGGTCAGGCATTTGGAAGCAGGGATACAGTTTGGCAGGATGGAGCGGAGAGGGTTATGGGAATGTTTAGAAGCTTTTATTTATTGTAAGACACAAGGGAAGGGTAGCATGTAAATTTGAATTAAAAATAGACAGACAGACAGACAGACAGACATGTATACTTAGGATCAATCAGTGTTTAGAGAAATCTTGCCTAAGAATGACCTGTTTTTCAAAGTTCTTTTTTTCTCCTGCATGGAAAAGGTTAATATAAAACAAGGTAGGGTTATTTTTTCCTCCTGCATGGATAAAATTCCAGAGTATACTAAAACTATAATAATTAAGTGGGTATGTTCAGATAACAAAACAAAGAAAGCCAAATGTAACAGTTTACAAATGAAGCAAAGACTAAAGCTGCAGAGGGGGAGGGGGAAATTAATGTATACATGTAATTTAATGAAGCAATCTTTATGATGATGTTCAAAAGAGAACACGTCGAAGTATTTTAAGTGACCTATATGTACCAGGAATCTCCATGACATTTATATTATATATTAAAAGAGTGCAGTACTTGGACCAGGAGGTAGGGGGAGGTTCCCAGTTCAAATCTCACCTTAATCATGAACTCACTGGGTGACCATGGGCCAGTTACAGATATCTCAGCCTATGTATCCTCTTAGGGCCTTTTTAAATGTGCGTGATTTCTCTCACAGTTCAAAACTGTGGCTTGGGGCAACCCCTATGGGGGTGGGTTAGATGTTCCTCCGTGAACTGGAAGTCAACTGGGCACCATTAGAAACAGCTGCACCAGGCAACTCCTGGGTGTTTGGAGGTGTGGCCTAGGTAAGACCTCGGTTATCAGGGTCTTACCTAGTCAGCATCTCAAAACACCTGGCCAAGAGCCGCTTTTTCTGATGGTGTCTGGGCAACGTCTGGTTCACGGAGGAGCGTCTAACCTCTCACACAAACCCAGTGGAGGTTTCCACAAGCCACAGTTTTAAACTGTGAATCCTTTATGTTTAAAAAGGCCCATAGGGTTGTTGTGAGGATTAAGAGTTTATTTTATATTTATTTATTTTGTTATATTTATATGCCACCCCCTCATGCCTAACGGCATCTCAGGGCAGCTTCCATCATACACTAAAACACTTTAAAATCAGTTTTTAAAATTGAAATTGCAATAATTCAACAAGTTAATAATAATAATAATAATAATAACTTCATTCTGCACGACCAAAGGTCATTGCAGGACACAAAGTAAATAAATAAATACATATATGTACAATTTTCAATAGTCCACATTACAATCCATCCTGAACATAAACATTATAACTAAAATTTGCTCAGGAAAAGGAAAATAATTCTATCTTCTATTCAAATCAATTATTAATATATAATTGGCATTACACAAAAAAACCACACCCTAGTTCACACCCCTCCCTCCCCAACCCCCAAAGGCCTGGGAGAACAGCCATGTCTTACAGGCCCGCCAAAAGGCCAGAAGACTTGGGGCCAGGCGGGCTTGCTCCAGGAGGGAGTTCCACAACCGCGGCCCTGCCACCGAGAATGCCCTCTCCATTGTGGCCCCCCACCTTACGCGGGGGACCTCCAAGAGAGCGCTCCCGGTGGACCGAAGGGGTCACCCCAAATTGCAGAAGGTGAGGCAGTGCCTGAGATATCCGGGGCCAAGACCGTACAGGGCCTTATAGATCAATGTCAACACTTTGAATCTGGCTTGATACGTTATAGGCAGCCAGTGCAGCGCATGGAGCACAGATATCATGTGCTCATGTCGACCCCTCCCTGTTAAGAGATGGGCCACCGCATTCTGCACCAGCTGTAACCTCCAGGCCAGAGTCAGGGGAAGCCCCACGTAAAGTGCGTTACAGTAGTCCAGCCTTGAGGTGAAGAAGTCATAGATCAAAGTGGCCAGGTCAGATCTGGAGATGTATGGGCGCAGCCTCCGCACCAGATACAGCTGGCAGAAAGCCGCCTTTGCCACCACCTCCACCTGCTGATCCAGGTGGAGACCCGAATCCAATAACATCCCCAGACTCCTCACCTGTTGGGCCACAGCAGGGCGCACCTTCTCCACGAGAGGGCCCAACACCTCCCCTGCTCTACCCACTATTGTCACCTCCGTCTTATCAGGATTGAGCCTCAGTCTGCTCTGCCATAACCACTTCACAATGGCCTCCAGACACTGGGAGAGCAAAGAGACGGCAGGACCTGGGTCATTTGAAAAGGAGAGGTAAAGCTGGGTGTCATCAGCATATTGGTGGCAACGCACACCAAACCCTCTCACGATCTCCC
>QEPC01006430.1:6561347-6589475 GCA_003113815.1 Sphenodon punctatus | reverse complement strand
CACACACACACACACACACACACACACACACACACACACACACACACACACACACACACAGGGTAATTTAAGACGTTACGTGATCACAGTCAACCACCCTGAATCCACTGTGATTCAGGGTAGTGGCTGTGAGCGCCATAACGTCTATTTGAGCCACGCCAGACGTTCACCATAGTGAATCCCTGGTGGGGGTCACGAAGCTAACCACGGTTCTGGACCTGAGTGGTTAGATTGGCCACGATCCAGGACAGGGCTGGCAATGGCGGCAATGCACGCTTGCTTGCCAGTGCCGTCCCGGAATCATGCTCCAAACATGGGACAGGGTCGGGTGCAGTGGCCTGATTGGTTGCTGCACTCGCCCATCTCCCCATGGGCGGGCGGCCACAGGAGCGTGGGGGATGGGGCTGAGCAGCCGCATGTTGTGCCGTGCAGCCCCTCCCTCTCCCCGAACCCCGGTAGAAATCAGGCCAGCAAATCTAAAGGACGGCCAGTCTGATCACGGACCGGGATCCAATCCAAGATGGAACGAACATGAACACGAGCACGAGCACGAGCACGAGCACGAGCACGAACACGAACACACACACAGACACACACCCTCTCTCCCCCCCGCCACCTCACTGCCCCTAGTTATTTTGTCTTATCCACTCTCAACCATGTTGCTCCGTGCCTACGCATATACACCTGTACTGCATTAGCTCAGTTTATATATTTCTGACTGATTATTGGTGAACTAACTCCACTTCAAATCCGCTTTAACATTTTTATGCATATTGCAGGATTGCATAAGACAAAAATACAGCCCCTGCAACATCCATAAGAAATATTAAAATGGTGTTAAAGTTGAGTTAGTGTCATATCTGTTTTCACCCTATGCTACATGCATGGAGAAGGGTGCAGTGTGGCCCAAAGATTTGCATATTCTCACCAAAAGAAGTTAGTCCAGCAAAGATATCATTTGAACTACTTTGTCTCTTATATCTTACATTTGGGCCCAGCATGGCAACCACACTATTTCTTTAGATTCTTTACCTCAGACATACAAACACCACTGGCACTTAAGTCCATCATTATTCAGTAGCTCATTTAAATTGTAGGATTTAGGCAGGTGGCTAATACGAAAGCACATTTTAAAGTGCCTATCAGAGGTATCCAATTCAGTTTTGATTACTCAGAAGATGAATTACTGGTGCATCACTCTGGTCGTTACCAAATCTGCTTCTCTATCATCCTGAAGGCAGCAAACAAGACCTCGTCAAGCACTTTATGAATACCTCTGCCAAATCACACCTGGTGGAGCTTTCCAATGCTTTACTGTACAGAAGCCACATCAGAAATGTCTTCAATTAATTAGGTCTGTAGCTCCCCCAAATTCCCCCAATCTCACTTCTCAGCATCTTTCGACTACATTGGTCAAACAACTGCAGAACAGTATCGTGAACTTTTCTAGCTTGTATTGTTTGAAAGCAGACAACACTGTGCTAAATACATAGTTTACACTTCATAAAAAAACTTTTTCTTTAACTTCTTGTTCTTTTTACATTTCTTGAAGCTTGAACATGTATATTACAGCTCCTGGCCAGTTAATAAAGTAATTATTGTTTTGATACCAGCATTATAGAAGATTCAAACTACTAATGAATCATATTTGTTTCTTTCACTTTACAAAAGGCAAATCAATATGAACTCTAATGGGCAATTTTCTTAGAGCAACAAATCACTGAAAACTACAGGATTGTAACTAAGTAAAATCTGCAGTCTTCACAGATTTAGTATAACTTAATCCCCTAAATCTGCAGTTATTAAACCTTAGTTAATGCTTATTTTCCTTAAAGTACTTTAATCAGTTTAGAAATACATGACAAACTTGTCTAACATTTATATCCTGAACAGAATTTGCATTTAATATAGTTATAAAATAAATTATATTTTGAAAGTTCTGCCTCATTACTCAAGCTTTTTGCCTGCATGACCCCATTTTGAGATTTCAATATAATCCCATAACCATGGTTAGCAGGAAAGACATGCAAAGTATATCAAATATCAATTGAAATAATGGCGCTATTCACAGATTACATGAACCACCATGGGCACCCAATCTACAGTTTTCTATAGTTTGGGAACCACCTGCTCTTAAGTCTAAGTCTACTCCAGAGTAAGGCCATTTTCCCATGTTACGCAGCCTGGCGATTCTCCCAGTGGGGAAACTTACGCTGAGCTCTTCAAGTGGGAATGGGACTAAAAGCATCATCAGCCACATCCAGCGGCTTTTTTTCCCTACAACTGTCAGGGCTCGAAATCCAGCCCTGACATTCGTAGGAAAAAAAGCTGACATGCAGAGCTCGCCATATGTTTCCCCTCTGGGAGATTTCTTTCTGGGAGAATCGCCAGCCCACATAACGTGGGCAAGAGGCCTAAGTGGTGCCAGCATTGCCATCAAGAGTTTTAGTTTAAGTATAAAATATAAATAACATAACATTTTATTTACCTGAATGAAAATCTATACCCACAGCAAATGAAGTTCCAGATATGGGCATTAAAGCATCCATTTTGTCATTTGGGTCAAGAGGAATTCCTCTGATACCTTCATGAACAGAATACATAAGGAATGATTCTATGCCTAAATAAATAAATGAATATAAATGATTACCATGACAATCAGTTAAAATTCAGAACAAATTAAAATGTAATGCAAGATACAGTACACATGAAATCTGGGGGAAATGCACTTAAATTGCTCTAGAACTACAAGTAACTTTTGAATGTTGGCCTTCAACACACTAAATAAATAAAGCCTTTAAGAGTGAGTTTGTCCTCATAACTTGGTAGTTTATAATATGATATATAATAGTCAAAATAGTACTGATACAAAATTAAAGATTAAAATAGAATGGAAAGCAACAGTCATGGGACTGTATGAATGCAGGCACAAACATAACACATAGGCCAAGTCTTTTAAAAAACCGTGATTTCAACAACTTGAGTTCCTTATATTTACCCAAACAACATTGCAGGCGTTTTTAGATGAGACAAAACTCCAGTGAGCAGGCAATTAAAACCACAATTAAAATTCACACATACTCATGTGTGAATGACTTTCACCCATGCTATGTGGAAACTTCTGTGTCTTAATCCAGTTTCTGGAATCCCCTCCACCCCCCCAAATTGACGGGTTCCGAATGTGCATTCCCAAACTCGCACACTAAACGTGTGGATTAACATTGTGAAATTATGCTTACTCCGATTTCCATTTTGAAAGTGTTCACATGCTCCAATGAACTGAATCCAATTGAATTGAATCCAATTGCTATTTGCTCCAATTACTATTGTCAAAATGTGGCTTTACAAGTATCATATGTCTTATTTTCAGACGTGATGGGGGAGACGTGTGAACAGCACTTGCACATATGCTGGAGTGGGAAGTCCTTGTGATCATGGGTGTAACATGGACAAGTGGCCTAAGTGGTGCCAGCATTGCCACTGTTGTAAGCTGCACATTTCAAGCACATCTAAAAAAGCCCCATAAGAAAAGATCTCTAAAGAAGATGGAAGCATCATTTTCACAACAATGAGACTTACGTGTGAAGCATTTAGAGTGACAAACTGTCATGAGAATAAGAATGTAAGAGCCATGCTGGGTCTATTTGGTTTCTCTGCACCACTCATGACTTTGCAAACTTCTATCATATCCCCCACTTAGTAGTTTCTTCCCAAAACTGAAAGCCCTAACTTATTTAGACTCTCCTTGTATAGTCATTTTGGCAAAAATGTAAATAAACAAACAAACTAACACTTGTATGGAAGCTGTTCTATGCCTTTGATATTTTTTATTGCCCTTCTTTGCACTTTTCCTATTATTACTATGTCCTTTTGATTAAGGGAAGACCAAAACTGCACAAATATTCAATGTGTGTGTACCATGGCAGTAAATACATTCTATACTTGAAAAACCTTCAGTTTAAGAGAGGATTTAAGGCTCTTACAAATTCAATCATATTGTCATGGTTTTCCATGCTTTGGCATGGGGGCCACTGCAACGTTACAAAGCACCAGGACTAGACCAGGCTGTGACTTCAGGAAAACTATTAATATGAAGAATAGAGTCCCACTGTTGCTAAGACTGAATTAGCAAATATGACAGGCATAGGCCTGCTGGCAGATAGACTTTACATAACCATTCTCTATTCTGAGATTCATTGGGAGTGTTGGTTCTGCATATTCATAGCTCATTGAAAACAGCAGCTCAGTGTGCAACACTTGTAGAAAAGAAAAACAGAATGTTGAGAATTATGAGGAAAGGGATAGAAAATAAACAGAATGCCATAATTTATTTATTATAGAGCTGCAGGAGCTCTTTCTTGTAGTTTTAAAGTTATAAGATTTTGAAGTTTCCATGTTACCCAATGGAGCAAAAATAACATCTGAAATGGAGATATGGAAGTTTTACATGACTGGAATTTCTATTTCTTCTCTTTTCTGGTTTCTTTCTTGAGACTAGAACCAGGGTTGGATTCTGTTTATACTAAAGTAGTCTTATCTCTCTTAACTTTTTGGATGAAATTACAGTCCTACTCGCCTCGTTGTTTAGCCAAATTATGTCTTATCGAAGATATGACCTTTGAGTCATCTAAGCAATCCCCATGGTTGACTTTTATCAACTATACGCTTTGAGCAGCAGGCCTGGGTGAATTTATATTTCTCATCTCCAGGAACCCAACATCTTTATACAACTAAACATAAGTTATAAATGGTACAACGAATACAAGATATGGCTAGGCAGAACGACTTTGCGTCAGTAAGATTTTCTTGTCTAGCCCCTTTATAAATCATGGCAAAACATTCTTGGGGGATCGAAAAGTATCTGAGATTAGACCTGAAATGGAATCTGAGAAGGGCCTTGATTCAACTTAGATTTGAATTGATGCCCACTGCAGTGCTAAAGGGATGTAGAGAGCAAATTCCACGATCGGAGAGATGCTGGCCGAGACATCCTGAGAGTTTGGAAGATTTAGTGCACTATATGTTGGACTGTCCGCTGTACAAAGAACTTAGGGATATACATCCTTCCCTTCCTCTCTGTATTAACTTCCTTTTCAAAACAGGAGAAAGTGGTTTGGATCCTGCAATTTTTTAAAAATGTTTTGATTTATTAACGGCCTCAGCCAAAAACCACATAAATTTTATACAAAAAATACAAAAATAAAATTGCTTGGAGAAACAGCCCTAGTTCCTTGTAGGATTTTCCAAAGCACAGTTTATACACATCTCTGGGCAATATTTGCCCTTATAAGGTAAGCGGAGAAAACACACATAAGAGCAAACAATAACCCTTTATATCACTTGTCCTATACCTTTTCAGTTTTCAATCTCCTTTACCCTCCTCTTATGTTGCAGCTGTGCTGCATACAGGAATCTGGCCAAAGCCGTTATTGTTCCCCAACTCTTATCTGGATCCTACAACAGGATAATGATGATTTTCTAGTTATTCTAGCTCTGTTTGCATTTAGAGCAGAAGACCTACATAGAAAATTTCTATTGCCCATTGCTTAAATATATTGGGCCTTGTAAACTGTGGGGTAAAGACTGAGAGAGCCTCATTAGTCTCATACTACACTACAGGTGCTTAGATAGTCCGCTCTTATTCTCCCTCTAGAAGCTAGAATGGGAGTTACAATTTCTATATTATCTAAGGCTTTTGGTGGTCTTGTATTGTTTTTTTAATCAGAGTTTGTTTTCTGTCTAGTTTCCATTGTATCCTTGCTTGTTTCAACCCATTATTTAAGTTGTATTCAGTATATTAAGTGGATTGTATTTTTCTATTTTGCACTTGCATCTAAGGATTATGGCAAAAGCTGATCCCTTTCAATGAATGAATGGACAGACATACGGAAGTTTTACATGACTGAAAAGTCTATTCATTATAAAATCAAGATGATTTACCCTTTTTTTGTGAAATCTGGTGGGTAATCACTTGCGTGCAGGGTTTAAGGTCTTCAGATTTCAGAAAGATTGATTGGGAAGTGGCTGAGTTATATGACTTTACAGTGTGAACATTAACTTAAAGCCATGGCAGCTGTGAGTGAGTGAATGAGCAGTCTTAATTCCTGAATGGGACACAGGGTGCAGTCACATAACATGGGCTAGGGAGACTATCACTCCTTGGGTAGCCTTACCCCTCCCTGGGCAAACAAGCTATGCAATGCAGCGAGTTGTGTGTCCAGGGCCCGCCAGATGTTCAAGCAGCTGGTTCTCCATGGCACGCCCTCAGGAAAATCCCAAGGATGTGTTGCGTAGCAGCCTTACCCTCAAGTGGGGTAAGGCTGTCCAAGGCAGAGCAGCCTGTGTGGCAGGGTGCACTTCCCCACCACCACATTTGGAGCAAGGCTTCTGGGCCATAAGCAACGGGCTGTAGTGCCTGTCGCACATGGCCACACCACAGCCAGGGGTTGGCTCTCAGTCGGGCCAGGGGGAGGGAAGTAGGGCAGGGTCGGGCAGCTGCCATGCCACATCATGGGGCACCCCACCAGAGGGGCACACCGCCCCCCGGGGGCTGCACACTGGTGCGACTGCATGGCTGTGGGTTGGGGGGAAAGACCGGGCAGGACTCCACTGGGGTGCCAGGGAACACACACTCAGGGAAAAGGACATAGGGGGGAGGCCAGCGGGTGGGACAGGAGATGGTCTGGGATGCAGGGGGTGCACAGCTGCAGGGTGCTGGCAGCACAGGGGGTGCAGGGATGGAAGGCTGGAGAGGATGCCCCAGTACGCCACTAGCACAACGGAAACCCACACCCCCACCCACCTGTGCTCTACAGGGGTTGGGGTGTACGGGGCAAACGGAAGTGGTGGTGGGCCCCACAGTGGGTCCCATGAAACACATGACAGTCACTGGTCCTACCGGCAGTGAGTCTGAGCCGGTGGGGGACCCCACACGATGGCGGGGCAGGGGGGGCCTACATGGGAGCAACATGACGGAGCACCAAGAACACGGTGGGCCGTCCTCTGTGACACCCCAGGAACCATGGTAGGGGGCACTGGTGCACACCAGCCAGGCTTAATAACATGGGATTCAATTTCTCCATCACAAAACAGCGACCCGCTCGTGCGAGGGGTGCAGCTGCAGGCAGCATGAACGAGGGGTACAGCTGAAGGCAGCATGGAGAGGAACCGGGAGATGCGGGCCAGGAACTGGTGGCAGAGGGAGGACCTGGGCAGGGAGCTGTGCAAGGAGGTTAGCCGAAGTGCACTCCCAGGAGTTCGCACTCACCAGGGAGCTCCTAAGAGGGGAGGGGGAAAAGGGACCGGGAGATCCTGGCAGCTATGATGACCTGGTCCCACACTGAGCACCTCTGGGACAGGCGACAGGCTGCCACCCTCCACCATGAGCAGTGGCGTGACAGGGTGGAGGCGGTGCGCGCCTGTGCCAGGCTGGAGGGTCAGGCCAAAAGGGTCATGGACCTCATGGGGGAGGCAGTGTTGGCCATGCGGCGGGATTCCCAGTGCAACAGGGGCTGCCAGGTTGTGAATGAAGAAATGGCAGACGACATACACCATGGTGCCCACCCACTGGTGCAGGTGCCCACTTCCCTGCACTTCAGCCAAACCTGATTCCCCCAGCAGCATCCCTTCCCAGGCCTGGTCCAAAGGGTTCCCCTCCCTCACATAGGTCTACACAAGCTGCCAGTGGGGCCGCCCTTCCAGGCCGCACGCCTTCCGGTAGCCCCCAGCTGCAACCCCGACCCCTCCACCAGGAGCCTTCACCTCCACCCAACGACCCAGCACGCCAGGATGACCAACCGCCCATGCCTGCTGCCCCACCGCCTCAGGTAAGGGAGCTGCCCCCCTGCCCCCTGAGGGTGGGGGGCACTACCACATGGGGGGCCGGGAGAGGATGAGGGGGCCCATAGGCCACTCCTGGGACCCCCAGTGAGCCAGGCACTGGCATGGGCAGGATCCAGAGGCCAGTGTGGGTCCCCTGCACCAGAGGCCAGTGTGGAGCAGCCAGTGGATAACAGGGAGCCCGGCGAAGACCCGCCGGGCTGCGAGCCCCGGAGGTGAAGCCAAGCGGGGGTAAGAGCACCCAAACCCCCATCCCATTGTACAGTGCCCCTTCAAATAAAAACGTTGCACATGTACCTCTGTATCACTTCCCCTGTTCTGGGACGAGTGGGGGGGGGGGCTGGCAGGGGGGCACGGCAGGGGGAGGGTCTGATACAACGCTGGGCCAGCTGATGTAGCTGGAGGGCCACCCACCGAGGCCGCAGCCAGCAGTGGTGCATGCAACGAGTGCACGGTTACCCTGCACAGGCAGGCCGGCAAGTGGTGGCATGCAGGACAGTGTGCAGCCAAAGCACCCCGCGGCTGTCAGTGAGCGAGGGTGCTTGCACCCAGGTAACCCACTGAACCTGTTCCCCTTGCCCACACAAGGCATGGAGGCATGGTTAGATGCTAAGGGTATCACCCAGCTTTATTGATGGGGTGCACAGGTTTATGGGCTGGGGTGTGGGTTGGGCACGGCCCCATTTTCTGCCACCTGGGCAGCAATGCGGCAGCAGAGGGCGTTCCTATTCTCTTCAGAGATGCGGCGGAACGCCCCGTCCTGGGCATGTTGGTACAGGGGCACGGGGCCTGCCCTCTGTACAGGTGGTGGGTTGTCCAGGGTGGCACCACCACAGAAATGTATTTTATTAGCGATTGGAAAAAGGAGTCCCCCCACCAAAGAGTGTCAGGGGATGGGGTGCACGTGGACCCATGGCTGGTCACGAGTAGCCAAACACCAGGGCACAGGTACACCCACAGCAGGAGGGCCAGGACACAATGGAAACTGCTGTGGGATGGAGTCGTGGGGTCAGGCGGCCCAACAGTGATGCAGATGACAGCGCAGCGGCACAGGGAGGGCCAGGCAGTGCACAGTCACGGCCATCAGGGTGGCAGGGTGGCAGGGAGTGCATGGCAGGGAGGCACAGCTCAGGGATGGTCCGGTGGGTGCTCCTGGAATGGAGGCCCCTGCGCAAGACCCTTCCAGGCAAACATGCCCCAGCGGAACCCCCGGGAATGCATATGAGCATCCACCAGGAAGCAGGGCAGGAGTTGATTGGAAGTGCCGGCCGGCACACACTGGGGGATGATTTGCCAAGCCAAGGACACGGTGACAGCGCTCAACACACCCCTGGTCCAGCACCAATCATTGGGAAGCAAACGCAGAGATGACACGGTACACAAGCGACCCGATGCAGGTGGTCAGCCGTGGCGTGTACAGTGAGGTGGATGAGGTTGAGTGGCATACAGAGCAGAGGAACACATAGCAGGGAGGACACAGAGGTGGATCAGGGATACTGGGGGTGTGGGGGCTGGGGGCACAGGCCACACAGTGGGGCGCTGAGAGGCTGGGGTACAGATGGCCGCCGGCAAGTAAAGCAGGGACCAGTCGCAGCGGTGCAGGCTGTGGTGGGTCAGTAGCGTGCACCCAGAGGAGCAGTGCCTACATTGTTGTGTTACCACCCGGTTGCTATCGGGGCATTCCTGGAAGTGTGGATCCGTGTAATTATGCTGCCAGAGGAGGAGCCTCCTCAGGCCACGGCAGTGCTGTTGAGCATCCTGAGCACTGGTTACACGCTGATGTGCATACTGTTCCAGCAGATAGCCCAGCTCCTCCTGCCAGGGCGCAGCTACTTCCTCCAGAGGGAACGGCGTCGGAGGGCAGCGAACCTGCGGAGGGCGGTGACAGTGTGATAGGTGTGGCAGATTGCTGCCCGTCGTCATGCCATGTTGGGCACCGCGGTGTCCCCTTAGACCCGGTTCGTCCTGGCCCAGTGGCCCCTGAACATGTATTGGTGCCGCATGACCCTTCCAACCTGGTAACAGCACTGGATGCATTCCCACACCAACAACTGGTGGGAGAACATGCTGGCCACTTGGATGGATGAGGAATGGATGGACCGTTTCTGTATGACCTGCTTCCTCCTGACCTGGTTAGGGGAGCTCCTGAACCCCCATCTATGGAGGCAGGAGACCAACATGCGTTATCCGCTGCCACCAGGGATGCGGGTGGCCATGGCGGTGTGGCGGCTGGCCACCTCTGATTCGTGCAGGAGTGTTTGGCAGCAGTTTGGGGTGGGGACTGCCACGGTGAACAGGGCGCTCCATGATGTGTGCGACCTGATCGTGGAGCTCCTCCTCGAGCAGGTCATCCAACTCCGCGATCCTGAGGAGGTAATATGTGGCTTCGAGGAGCTGGGGTTCCCCCATTGCATTGGGGCGATCGACAGCACACACGAGCATACACTGTACACTGTATCATACGAGCCCCACACGCAAAGATCGACTACATGAACAGGAAGCAGGCTTCTCCATCAATCTGCAGGCTGTCATGGATCACAGGGGCCTCTTTATAGACGTGTACACGGGCCAGTCGGGGCGGAGCCATGATGCACGTATACTGCCTGCGTCCCAGTTTTACGCTTGCATGTTCGACGGGAAGATCACCCCCAACCTGTACCACACGATAGAGGGCGTTCCCGTTGTGATACGGGACCCCGCCTACCTGCTCAGCCTGTGGCTCATGAGGGCCTACCCAGTGGTGCGCAACCCTGACCACCGCCTGTTGTCAGCACACAGCGTGGTGGAGTGGACCTTCAGCCAGCTGAAGCTGTGCTGGCGCCTCTTGATGAACAGGAGCCAATTTGATCTAGACCACACCCCCATCCTTGTCCTGGCAACATGCATCCTGCACAACATATGCGTGGCCAGTCCTGCCTTGCTTCTGTGCCAGCGGTGCCTCCCTGCCCCCGTACGTGTGGTTGTGTGCTGGGACTGTGCTTGGTGTGTACATGTGGTCACTGGGGCTGTGTGGTGGTACCCAGTTTTGTGTACCCCTGGGGGCTCTCCCACATGGCACGTATACCTGTCCATGTGCTGGTGGTGGTATTGGAGGCGGGCGCCTGGCTGGGCAACCCCCGGGGCTTCGCTGTCTGTTGGTGTGGCCCCGGCCCTGCCCCTCCTCTGTGCTGTCGCCCCCTGTTGGTGCGCTACGTATGCACCTGTGGCAATGGATGGGCAGCAGCAGCAGGCGTGTTGGGCGGCTGAGCATGAGTAGGGGGTTTGTGGGCCCCAGGGGTGTGCCCCTCCGGTCCCCCTTCACGCAGGGGTATGGGGTGCTGTGCAGGGTGACCGCTGGGTGTTAGTGGGGTGTGTTCCCTGTATTGTTGGTGCCCCCTGCCCTCCCATGCCCTGTTGGTTCACCCGTTCCCCATCTCCCTGTGCCCTCTCCCATGCAGCTACTGTGGTCATGTTCCTGGCTGTCCTGCGGCTGGCAGGGATGGTCCGGCAGCTGGAGTGGGAGGCCTTGGACCTGAAAGCGGCCGGCCGGCTGTACGATGCAATTCATGAGTGTGTTGCTTGTTTTCTGGGCCCTGTCCCTGTGTGTCTCTGTGGGGGTGTGGTTTCTTGGGGCCCGTGGCAGGTTCTGATGGGCTTCCCCTCTCCCTTTGTCCTTTCCAGTGCAGGCGATGATTGCGGAGCGGACATGGTAGCAGGGGGAGGTGTATTATGCTTTCCTGTGCCCTTGTATGGGCGCCTGTGGGGGGTGCTGAGCGGTTGCCTGGGTGGTGAGGCTGCTGTTCCCCCCACGTCCCCCCATGGGTCATGGGCCCATCCCTGTGTGCTTGTGTCAGCTTCTGTGTGTGGGGTGCTTGGCTGTGTGTGGGGACTCTGTGGCGTCGGGCTGTCTGGCCTCTGTGCCGGGGCTGGGATGGCTACTTTGTAGCTGCTGTCATCCCTGCTCCCTCCTGCCCTGCCTGTGCAGGTTCTGGCAGCTTGGGGGCGGGGCTGCGTTGTGCGGCTTTGTTTGCCCTCCATCAGCCATGTTGTACCATCGCTGTGCTGGGCGGGGCTTCCCCACCATTCATGGTCTCGGCTGTCCATGTGACTGTCACGGGTGTTTGCTGGGTGCTTCCCGGGGTGGGTGTTTGGCTGCTGGGTGTTTGCCAGCCTCTCCCCTTTCCATCCCACTACCCCCCGCGGCACTGTTCATGTACCTGTGTCCTTGTTCGGCACCACCAGGTGTTCACTGGGTGTGTTTGCCCACCCATCTCGACCCATCAGTGTTGCTGCACCATCCGTGTAAAAAAGGCTTTGGTCTTTCAGTCCCAATACTATTCACAAGTCTTCAGACATGACAGCACTTTGGCACCATCATGAACTTACCTCCTCTTGGGTCAGACTACCACCGCAGCCAGGATCTGGTCAGGCCCCCAAACTGACAAAATGGGGGCTTGGCTGCCAGGGAGGACAGGGAGTAGGGTGGTCACCCATAGCCCCCCTGATGGGCAGCCATGACATCCAATGATGGCCACCATGGTGCTTGGCACCAGGGAAGAACACCGCCTGGGTTAGGTAGAGCTGGCTTTCAAACGTGAAAGCCCGCTTTACTCATGTTTGGGTGGCTGGATCTAGTAATAGTTTTCTTAGTAGGTTACCAAGCAGGATGTCTTCCCTCTCATCCTATCAATGCTCAATGCAAAATATTTTGTTTAAAAAATAAATAAAAGTTGTTGTACCTTGGCATGCCATTCGGTTTTTTTGAAGGTTATAACCCACTGTACACATGCATGTTCTAGTCGTTTCTGATGTTGGTAAGCAAAGTTGGGAACATCCACCATTATTTTGTTGACAGGAATTACTACCTACAACACATAAAAAATATATATCATATTAAAATTGTATTTTGTTTATGTAAATCACTTGAAATTGCAAACACATCTGATATCCTGCAGATGTAAAGTTTTGATTAATTTCTGATCTACTTTTACAGTATTTTACACATGCACTAAAAATGAAATAAATCCTGATTATTTTAACACAGAAGCCTCTATTAGAATATGAAGTTTAATGATCAAGGAAATAAATCAGTTTAAGACAACAAAGTTAAAATAGAAATATCGGGGAAGGTATGGATAGCTGTCAAAGGAGAAAGAGATTATAATTTAAATAGAAATAAACAGAAGGACACCTTTGCCTTTAAGGCTGGTGGCCTCTTTGCTACCATTTTGCTTGAAGTGAGGAATAGGAACAAGGAGGTAGGATAGATTCATGTGTAGCTGTATGGAGGGCACTTACAAGAGATGCGAGTTCCTGAATGAATAAACAAAGCCACCTTCCCTATCAGACTATAGTGAACTCTGGCTGCAGACACCCCCATCAGAGAGGGGGAGCAAAAGACTATTCACACCGCTAATTATGCCGAAGGTGGGGGATGGGACTTTCAACCCAAGTATCAGGCCCACAGGTTTATGGGCACTGAGGAGGGCATGGTCTTATTTATTTATTTTATTTTGTATTTATATTAAAAAATTTATGCTGCCCCCTCCTGCCTCAGGCATCTCAGGGCAGCTCACAGCATATTGAAAACGTTTTAAAACATTAAAATAAACAATAATAATTCAATGAAAAAAGTATAAACCCCCATCCCCCCTTACCCTACCCTACCCTAACCATACTCTACTTTGAAAGAGTAGCAGGTATTGGGTTTGATCCCAAACCCCTGTGTGTGAAGCTTTCACACAGGGCATAGTCCCACCTGCATGGGTGCAAGCAAGATGTGTGCGCAGGTTGCACATGAGATGTGCATGTGCTGTTTGCACAGGGTTTCGGATCAAGCCCAATATGCCCACAAATTGATATTCTGTTAAGAGAACTTTGTATGTAATGTTCCCTGATTGTTAAAAGGACTGGATTTATTTTGGACTCAAGTCTAAATTAATAAAGAATGTTGGCCTGTTTGAACATATAAACATGTCTGTGCTTTCTTCTGCATAGTGCAGTAACAAGGGTGTGTAACAGAAAGTCTTCTCTCAGGTTGAAATCAGATTAATAAAGAAAATACAGGAAGCTCTGCTGTTGATTTTATGTCTAAAAATACAAAATTATATATAAATATATAGATATTTTGAAGACCCAACCTTCAAGGAGAGTCAAGGTTCTTCTAAACTTGTGAAACTATGTGCTGCATTATTAGAAAACTCTGTATCTTTTAAAAACAACTGGATGTGTCCCCTCATATGTCCAGACTTTCACTGTAATGGCATACATTCCAATACTAGCAATTCTTTTCCAAACTCTAAAACGCTGAGCTAGGACCCTAAATTGGTAATTAATCTGGTTGTGTCTAGATTTGACAATATTCTGGCAATAATACCTGTCTGTAGATACCATCCCTTAGTTTAACATCATCCTAACATACTAGTAGTAACATATCTGTCATTTATACTTGACTCTTAATTCTTTAGTGAACTATTTTGAAATGATAAATGGTTTATCTTTTTGGAATTATAAATTTGAAGAGGCAACAAAGTAAAGACCTTGCTTGCGCAGTTGTAAACTGCATTTTTAGGTGTTCTTTACACAAAGCGTAATAGGGAACGCCTTATGTGGAGGTCATATCTGTCTGTTCCCCTGTTTTATCTGTGACCCTGTATCATATCTGGAACTAAACCAGCCAGGCAGACATGTGATAACTCATTTTAAAGGTCTCACCAAGGCCCAAATGCCCACCCCCATGTTTGTATGTTAAAGGGTTCCAGAGATATGAAGGTCTACAAAACCTAATGGCATGGTACAGCATTTACTGGTCCCTGCCCAGCCATGTCACATTGGTCGTGACATGGACATGATGTCATGTTGCCCAGTGACCATGGGCATTAGTGCTAAGTGCCGGGGTGACCGGTAAGGAGGGGTCTTAAAAAATGCCTATGCTTTGTAGGTATGGATGCCCTGGGTGTGCATCTTTCCCCTTGTTATACTAAAGCTACCAATGCATCTCTTTAACCATCTACTTGGTGTGATATTATTAGGGAGATTTTCTTTAATATAAAAATCACCATTATATTGCAAATGCGCAGGAAGCATGTTTCTATTTTTAAATATATCCACTATCATGTGGCAGCATGTCAAGAAGGAGTTTTCTATTAACTCATGTAAGAGCTCTCTATCATATAGAATAGTCCACTGTTAAAGAAAGGTAAAATTTTTGCAGAATAGAAGAAAACATGTTATTAGGTGCAGGAGGAATCAAAAACAAAATACCACTTATACAATAGAAGCTCTTATAAATAAGAAAGTGATGTAATACCCAACTTTCCTATAAAACAAGGTCACAGTTTGCAATATATCTGATAATGTAGATTTATATTATAAGAATGGGGGAAACATTTTTTATATGTTTTATGTTGTGAGTTTCCCTGAGCCTTTGGGGAAGGGTGTGATAGAAATCCAAACAAAAAACAAACCCCCAAACATTTTGATTTTAGGTCTCCGACTACTAAACTCCAGCTTCACTATGGCCACATTGGGTATTTTCAGATGTTACAAGATCACGCTCAACCACAGTCAATACCCTGTGGTGGGGAATGGTCCCGTAACGTCTGTTGGGGAATCGGAAGTTCCCCCCCAGATGTTCGCCATGCTCAATCCCCACCGGGAATCACATTCACCACGCGATCAGCTGAATCCGCGAGTCCGGTGCTGATCGCGTGGTGAAGGAGATTCCCGGCGGGCATGAAGGGGCCCGTCACGTCTGGACAGGGATCACGGCCCGGAATCCCCGAAAGGATTCCGGCCCATGGTCATTTCAGGCAGGCGCTTGCAGCCACATTGGCTGTGGTGCCTGCCCATCTCCCCAGAGGGCGGGCGGCGAGGGAGCATGGAGGGGGCGTGGCCGTGCCAAAGTGATCCCGGTGGGGAATCTGAGGGTTGTTTCCGTGACGGGGTGAATGCCGCCCCATCACGTCTGAAAACACCCATTGACACAAGATGTTTAGCATGGAAAAATCCTCGCACTGGCCTTATTTGTGAAAGTCCAGTTCACAGGATGTACAAAAGGTAATACAGGTTAAGCTAGAAAAGTAAGGTTTGACATTAATGCTAAATGCATCTTCTGCATTTACATATCATGTTCATATCAGTCAGCTTTAATTGCTGCAGGAGAGAAATGATGATGATTCCCCACTCAGTCAGAGGATGAATTCCTGCCTGCCAGTTGAGGACAATGTATTCTTGGATAAGGAAAACAATGTATAATAATGGGACACATTTTATAGGCCCTGACAGTACCTGCATTAACTTTTTTAAATGGAAAGGAACTTCTGAACCAGGGGAGTGAATGCCGAAATAAAATTTGCCTATCCAAATTCCCGCTACAAAGGGTAAAAACATATGCGTGGGCAACGCAGCGGCTCTCCAACCCAGCCTGGGGTGGGAAACCACAGCTGACACAGCCCAGCTAAGGGAGAGGCAGCAAACAAATGTTCTCAGGGCTGGAGAGCTGTCCCGCCACACACGGCCCAGGTAAGGCAGGGAGCTAAACAAACACACAGATGGCTGGCCCCACCTCTGTCCTGCTCCCAGCACCACACTCCCCACCATGATGGACAGCCATGGTGACCCATCAGATATGGCAGTGCTGAACCATGTGCCAGCCCACGTTACCCTGCGTGGGCAGTCCTGAGCCTAGGATGCATCCTCAGAAATTTTCCAAGGAAGCAGCCCAGCCTAGCCTGCCCCGGGGTAGTGCCAGGCTAACATCTGGTGCACATAAACAGTGCCAGTGGATTCCAGACCACAGCAGGCCAAAGCGAGCCAAAGCAGGCCACCATCACATCTGTTTTTACCCAAAGAATAAACCTGCAGAAGAGTCACATGTGATCTCATCTAAATTTGCCCTGTGTCTTTAAAGATTTCTCTTGCAGCATGCATCATATCAAAATCCTTCGAAACAACATATTAAAGTATGTTTTCCAAACTATTTTGTAATGTTTGACATTTTTGTTAACTACAATCAAGGACCTGCGTTCACTGATTTTTTCCCATTACCTATGGAGAAAACACAGTGAACATGGATCCCTGACTACAATGTGTCAAATATGTACTCAGGGCATAAGGTACCATTTTATATTAAGTTGGTCAGAAAGATCACAAGAGCAAATACTGTATAAACTTCTGATTGTATATTTTGGGAATAATATGAATGATTAACGCATTGTGAGGTGTAGTAGTACTATGAAAATATTTAAATTACAATTTACCTTGCTGTGCTGCTTTGTCATACACTTTCATGTGTACAACCCCTGAAGTCTTGTTTCGTAGAATGGTGGGGTTCCTTCCATCTCTCTTGTTGCAGGTACCCAGCTGAGCTAAGTTTTGGTCTGCCCACCACAGTTTTTTATCTGCAAAAGGGGCATTTGGTTTGTTTTAAATAATAACATTAACAGACATTTGACACTAATAAATCCTTTGTACCCAACACATTTTTGGTTACTTAAAATATAACATGAACAATACCACTTTAATTTTTAAAATTTGGATTACATTTTCTTCTTCACCGCTCACCCTCCCTCCACATGATAGAGTCTTTGATTTTTTGAATGAATTTAATGCGTGAAGAATGTCATCACAGTCTTGGAAATTTTAGTCCTCTACTCACAGAATAACAGTAGTGCTAGGAATGTATCAAATCTAGTATAAAAGCTATTTTTAGTTCCAAAGACAGCATGTTTAAATGGTTTACCAACCAATGAGACTCAATATTTACTATAGGAAAATAACCAAAAAAAATGGGAATCATGAGTAAGACTAACTATATAAATCAAAATTTTCTTCTCATTTAAATTAGTGATTTAAACCTAATTGACTTAAATCAGTTCACCTGATGAAAATAGCTTTGCTCACTGGTACAAGGAGCTACAAGCTCATTGACATGGCAATGATGGCACCTGATCAGTTAACTTCAGTCTGAGCACTGGATCATGATTCACCACTTGGAGAACATAAACAAACAAGACAAGCACAGCCTCTGTGCAGGTAGATACCCTATTTTAATTTTGATTCACATAGGTCAAAGAAGTCAGATGTATTCAGTTACTCACCAAACCCTTCTACTCTAATCTTGCTCAAGAATATCAGAAAATAGTTGGCTATATTGTCGGCTCCAAAAAAATGACATTTTGAAAAGTGAATGACAGAAACACAGTCTTCTGCTGTGTCCCACTGCAACAGGAGCTTCAGAAATGAATGAGACGGACTTTTTAGAGAGAGGGCGCTTTCACATAATACAAGCTATGCACGATTTCCTTCCAGAAAAAACTCCAGGAGGCAAAGCATATGCGAGCTTTGTAATGTGGCATTCCTGCCCATGTCCCCCCCGCGCCCCTCCCCCCCCCGCACGCACACCACACATCTTTGTGCAGAGGATTGCAGAGCTGAATTTCCCTACACTGGCAAAAGTGTGCACGGGGTTGTCTCACATTACAAAAGCCATGCATTTACCTCTTGAAGTTTCTCGGAGAATCAAATCATATGTGGCTCATATTGTGGGGAAGCACCCAGAGAGTAGTTGCCATATTGCTCCCAAATGTAAGAGATGGAGACAAAGTAGCGCAGAAGATAGATATCTGAAGTTCAAATATTAGATATTGGGTAATTTCAGCCATTACGATACCATGGTCAACCACAGTGAACCCCCTGTGGTGGCCACGGTAGCGTAATATCTAATGTTATCCAAAGAGATTCCGGCAGATGTTCACCCCTGTGAACCCTCAGAGGGAATCTCTTTGACCACGCTTTCGGACCTCTGGCTGGCCGGAGGTCTAAAAGCGTGGTGGGATTGGGCCCCAAGCATGGTCACGGTGGCCACGATCCGGAATCGGTGGAAAGTAACGTCTGTTACCTTCCGCTGGCCGGATCATGGCCCAGACCACGCTGCGGGATCGGGAACAGCAGCCAGATTGGCCACTGCGCCCGCCTGTCTCCCGGAGGGAGGGCGGCCGGGGGGGGGGCAGGACTGTGCGGCCGCACGTCACGCCGCACAGCTCCACCCCCTCCCCAATCCCCAGTAAGAATCTGGCCGGCACATCTGAAGGACAGTCGGACTGATTCCTTACTGGGATCTGAAACGGATCCCGGTGTGGGGTGATTTCACGTCTGAAATCACCCATTGTCTGGACTACTTTGTCTCCATCTCTTAGATTAAAACAGGCAGTCAAGTTTAAGTTGTGTTGTGTTTTGAGCAGCAAGAATGGCTAACTGCTAGCTGTCTTTAGACTACCCTACCTCCTGATCCAATGTAAAAAACTGAGATGGATTAGTCTGGATATGTTATTAATAAATGCCCCAATATATGTGTGTGCACACCATGCTAATTGCACACACTCAGTGCACATACATTGCATGTGGATTTTGGATAGGCTCTATAGGGTATGCTGGCCAGGATCCTGAAATGGATCCTTCATGAACTCTACCCTTTCCTATAGTAATAGACACTTTCTCTTCTGTGACAGAGGCACTGATCATATCGATGAACAAGAGTCTTCCTGAATGGCCTTCACCAGACAGAAAGGACCAAATCCAAGGCTGAGGTTGTGAGTCAAGGTTCTCCTAACACATTCAGACCACTGTAAATGCCACCTGCCAAAATTAAGCTCAGGAGACCTAGTATTTCCAGTTACAAACATTGCCCTTCTCCCACAGACTTGATTAGTTTATCAACAAAATAACCAGAACAGGAGATTCTCAGGCACATACAGTTTGAATTAAAAAGGATGTCTACCTTTAATACATACTTTGCTGAATAAGACATTGCACAAGAATTCAAAAAGCCCTCACACTACAACCCATCAGATTCAGCATATGTCTCCCACCATGGATGTTCTAGCTACCTTCCCTTTTCTATTATTTGTTGATGATCTTCCATAAAACATGGAGGAAGGTATATAGAAGCTACTCTAACTGTTATCAAACATATGAATACATAGGAAACCTTATTAAATTACTGAAAGATGATGCTGTTGATAGTGAAATTCTCACTTCCAATCACTTTAAAAGCTCTCAGGTTTTGTTAGAACAAAAGGACAAGTTTTGAGGGCAGAAGATCCCAAAAGATTTTTTACCTTGAAAGGCAAGATTGATCCCAAACAAATACTGTAGAAATCAATGATCAATCAATCATATGAAAATGATATCCAATCCACAGATTTCTGTTCCTGATTAAATAAATACCCGAGTGCAGCCAGTCACATGAGCTATCCTTTAGAAATAATACTATGTATTTCGCCATGGGGTTTCAGGATGGCCACAAAACTATGAACTGATACAAAAGATCTGAAAAGCAGTGGTGTAGCTACCACTGAGGGACAAGAGGAAAATTTGTCCTGGGACCCATGTGCGATGGGGAGCCCCGCAACATGTATTTTTGATAAGCCTTCTTTAAATGGAAGGGTTGACAGGACAATAGTGCATGAAGGAAGTTCTAAAAGTGCTCCGCGCACTCCAGACCCTGCAGGAGTCCAGACCATTGAGCAAGCAGCAGCAGCGGGCAGTGATGGCAGGTCTGGATAGGAACAGGGACTATGTGTGCTAACAGGCAGTCGGGTGTGTGTGTGTCTCTGCACTGGCTGGGAGCCAGCATGGGAGCAGGGAGGTTTGGTTGGCGGGGGGGACTGTGTGGGCAGGGGAGGGGTGGGAAATGGGAGAGGAGGGTGACTGACAGAGGGGAGGGGAATCCATTTCTTGTGCCTGAGCCCATTGCAACCTAAATACATCCCTGCTGAAAGGAAGCAAGAAACCCCAACTCCCTATATTCAACAGCTGGTGGAATTAAAAAGACTCATCAGTCTTTTTCATCAGTAAGTTCCTCTACTTAGGAAGATTACTAACTCCCACTCTTGCGACTTCTGAATCTTTTGGTAGAAAGCATCTAAACAATAAAAACAAAAATTACAAGTCTCCACGTCTCCACAGAAGCTGATTAACATCCTTGCAATGAAAAGTGCTAGAGCCATCCATCCATCCAGGTCTCCAACAACAATTCCTTGAAATGCTCTATCAAACTTGACAGAGTTGATGTGTTCTATGTACATTAATGAATAAAATTTTTAAAACCTTTATAATTAGATGCTGATCAACTAAACTTTGGTCCAAATACTGTATGTTTCCTAGGAGCATATAGTATAGTGTGGTCTGTCTCTTGTCATCTTCCATACGGTTTTCTAACAAGTAGCAAAAAAGACTTTTGAAAACATGTCTAATAGCTATATTTTTCAGATGTTTAAGAAAGAAATATTTTTTTAAAAAAAATTCTTTTAAAACACAGTTTTACCTTAACTTCATAGCTAACAATCCTCCTACTGTGTCCACAGAGGAATGATTGATTTTTGCTTTAGTTTCTGTAGTCATTAGAAAATCCAGTAGGTAGGCGGATAACTTCTGTACATTTGTCAGAGTTTCCTCCCGCTGCTGCAAAAGTGCGATTTGCCCAGGGCTAACCAAGATGGACAACCATGTTTAGAGGTGTAGCTAGGCTGGAATGGGCCCTAGTACAGAAGATGGAATAGGGACCCAGGGTCCTCTCTCCCAGCAGCAGGAGACACAGTTGCACAGGGAGTGTGGAACTCCCAGGCTTGTGGGCTCTGGTGCAGCTGCACCACCTGGCCCTATAATAACGACACCCGTGACCATGCTCTAAGAAATCCAGATATAAATGTTACATGTCAAATCCTAGAGTAAGAGCCCTTAAGGAGTATGGAAGAAAGGAAAACCAAAAAATCCTTGACAAGATGAATACATAATGAACTAAGGGAGTCTGGTATTGTCTATAGCATGGTCAAAGAAGGAGTCAAAAACACAGCTGGGTGCAGGAATTATCTTTAAAGGCTTTGCTCCTCTTAGAATAGGGATTAATTACTAAATATGAGGGCAAATGGAGCCGAAATCATGCATATCTCCCTCTGAACCCCTGTTCGAGCACTCCGCTCCTGTTCCATCCCCTCCCTAACACTCCCACGCCTCCCCTGCTCCCCCAACCGCCTTCATCCCTTCTCCCTTGCTGCCCCGCATGCCTGGAACTCCCTCCCTGCCTCCATCCACCTTTCCCACTCCCTTCATACCTTCAAGTTCCTCCTCAAAACCTACCTCTTCCGCTCTGCCCTTCCTAACTCCTGCTAATCATCCCCACCCAGGATTATCCCCCACCTGTTATCTGCAAACTCCCAATGTACTGTAACCAAGCCAAGAACATGTACCTGAGTTCTCGTATCCTCATGAATGGGTGTTTTCAGACGTGACGGGGCTGGTTGGCCCTGTCACGAAAACAATAAATTCATCCCCCACAGGGATGACCCCGTCACGCCCTAACAGACGTGCCGGGGGATCCCGGCGAGGAATTGGGGAGGGGGCGCTGCCACGTGGCGCAACGTGCGGCCACACGGCCCTGACCCCCGCCCGCCCTCTGGGGAGACGGGCGGGCCGCGGGGCCAATGCCACCGCAGCATCTGGCCGAATCTGCCATGGCCCGGAATCCCGCCGGTGCTTCCGGGCCGTGGCGACCGACCAGATGTTACTTTTCTTTGATCTTCGCTGGGGATCACTTTCACCACGCTTCCCGGGGAATTGGTGCGGCTAGCCCATGAAGCGTGGCTGAAACTGACCCTATGTGGGGATTGAGCATGGCGAACATCTGGCGGCCGCCAAACAGACGTGCAAGTCACAGTGACCACAGGTGAGTATTCACCGTGGTTCACTGTGATCTCATAATGTCTGAAAATACCCAGTGTTGCATCCCTGGTCCTCTGTTCCCCCTTCCCCACCTCCCCTCCCCCTGTCTTTAGATTGTAAGCTTTCGGGCAGGGACCGTGTCTATCTTATTCTCTGTAAAGCGCCAGGTACATCGCTGGCGCTATACAAATGCAAATAAAATAATAATAATAATAATAATTTCTATGGCTTTAAGTTGTCAATTTGCAGTTGTCAGTCTGGGAGAAAAAATGGTGGTGGCACTCTAAGCACCACATGAGTCAGTAAAATGAAATGCTGCTCGCAATACACATGTACAGACATTCCAATTTTGATGGCGTGTGCTTCTTAACTCTACTGGGTTCCTTGAGCTTGGCTCTTCTTCAGTGAAGCTTGAATATGCTCATGAGATCTTCTAGGGTATTTTCACAAGTCACTTACAAATTAAAGTAGGCATGCCTGTGGAAAGCACCATGTGGTACATCTATAGTGATCTATGGAAGAAGTTTTGTGGGGGATCTCTTCCACAGATTAAAATGGATTTAGCACACTGTAGAAATGTCCATATGCAACAAATAAATCAATTGTGAATTACAACACAGTGCTTTTTGCAGTTTTTGTGTTCTTTACCACTTGAAAAATGTAACTTTTAAAAGTAACCTTTGGAGGGAGGGAAGAGAAGTTTATTTCCCAAACACCACTCACTTTTAGCACCCAGTTTTAGGCACCCACTTTTAGGCTCCCCGTCATTTGTGTAGACCTGTAAGCCCTCTTATTCTCCCTTCCATGAAAATCAAAATACTGAACAGTATCCACATTTAAAATCATCATTATCTGAGTTAACACACTACTGATATGAATGAGCTATTTCACACCTCTCAAAGCTAATGCTACAGAACCTATGCAATAGCTGCATTCTCTGCAATATTGAAGCCTAAATTAATTAGGCCTGAAGTGAAGGTACGAGTGTTATTATATAGGATATCCAATACCTGATTTATGGGTGCAGTCAGAAACTTTAAACATTTAAAGTACGGATGTGCACATACAATTAATTTAAGTGTGGTGGGCAAAATTTGCCACAATTGATTTCAGGGAGACAATTGTCCTGAAAAAAGAAAGAGCAGCCCTGAAATTCGAGTCAGCTACATGTTAATTGCTTTCTTGAACATAGGTAGAAATAAACAAATTGCTGGCAAGGATCTATTCTGAAAATAATGGTAGGAGATTAAATTCAAAATGTTTCTGTTGGACCTGTAAAAAAGGTTTAACTTATCACAAACACAGGATGGTTACAAATGAAATCCTTTTACAGAATTGTGAAACCTAAAGGAAAGCTATAACTTCTCTCTATCCAAAGCTGGCAGTCTTCACTTGCTGAGAAGGTAGTGGTACTAATCCTGTAAAGTGACAGTGGCTGTTTTATATCAAGAATATTCTATATCTAATGATTCTGTGATCAGATTATCTATACAGAAAATTCCTTCAACAAATTTTGATGAGGTAGAGTGCATGACATGTCTATATCCACTTACATGGAAATGACATAGGATGATGTCACAAGCAGCATGAGGAGGAAAAGAAACATGTTCCATGAGGGAAGCTTAGGGAATATGTGTATCTCTAAAGAAAGATTTGAGGTTATGGAGTTATATATTCTGCTAGAAGATCCTAGCTATCAAAGTTTGGCCCACCTTTCTGTGCCAATAAGGCCCTTTTTACACAGACACTCTAACACTGATAAAATGGGTGTTACATTTTATTATACATGGTACAGGGCAACACTGCAGCCCACCTGTAGTCCTGAAACATGTATAATAAAATGTAACACCCATTTTATCGGTGTTAGAGTGTCTGTGTAAAAAAGGCCTAATACTCATAATGTCCAAGAATTGAACAGTTTCACAAACCCAGCCTGTCCAAGACAAATTCTGATGACTGGGGCAGTAAGAGAACACAAATGGCATAGAGCTGGCTACACAAGCTTTATCCCACTATGGCCGCTTTTAGACGAGCGGCGGTCCATTTTGCGTCGGCGGCGCGCATATTTTGAAACTTCCGCCTGGTCTAATTAGACAAGATGGAAGTGGCTTAATATGTGCATATAACGGCGGAGGCAAAAATTTTTAAGTGCACAAATTAAATACCTCGATTATGAGGTATTTAATTCGTGCACTTAAAAAATGCACCTCCGCCGTAATATGCGCATATTAAGCCACTTCCATCTCGTCTAATTAGACCAGGTGGAAGTTTCAAAATATGTGCGCCACCGACGCGAAACGGACCGCCGCTCATCTAAAAGTGGCCTAAGTCAGGAATATTACCACCTACTATTAAGAAAACTCTTTATAACTTTGTCCTGCTTCAGCAGTGCAAAAAGAATGGACCCAATGGCCAGAATATGACCCTCTGCCTAATTGACCCTTGTGGTGTTCCAGTGAAGAAGTGAACTGAAAACTCAACATTTATGTAAATTAGTAAGAAAACCTTAACAAATTCTTCTACTAAAACAAGTATCAAAAAGACTGGTTATCCCCATCAAATGGCATTCTAGATAACTCCTCATACTGTAAACAAAATTTCCTCTTGCACTCTGAAAAATATGCCCTCTCCAATTGAGCATCCCTCAGTGGAACATTTAGTCAAACTATTTTGCTTACTATGCTGCTAAATAAGACTATTACTGCTCGCATAAACAGTAAATAGTATCTTGACCACCTACCTCTCCTGCTAATTCCCATCATGTAATTAGACAATCCTGTTATCTTTGTTCTCAGATCACAGAATCATTTTTATTTTATTTTTTCATAATAGACATTAGAATCAGAAGACAATTCAGCATAGGGAAATCTCATAACTAGCCCTTAGAGTATTGGCTTCTTTGGATATAGAAGATGAATGGTCTCCTGCACCTATACAATTAAAAAAAATGAAATAAATCAAAACAGAATGCTCAGAATACACCACACACTGTTTCTTCTGTCTTCCTGTCCATTACTGTCAATGTGATTCTGGGATGTTAAAGACATTTTAATAAATTTTGTTTAGAAATAGAAATAAAATTTATATAAATTATGTAGGAACTAGTGTTTTATAGAACTTCCCTCAAGAGGGATGAAAATTTGAGAAGTCTAGAATGTGTAAACTTGGGAAAGTCCTAATTATGTGCAAAAGAAGGACTGGGAATTTAAGTAAATTGAAGTTCCAGGTACACAGTGACATTTCAACTTCAAGATCATTTTTTTTAAAAAAGGTGTCTCTATATGCTACAGAAAATCTTCTTATGACCACATTCCAAAAATTTAAGTCAGGCTGAGTTTGGCAGCTATACCTAAGAGCTACAGAGCAGTGTTTGACTGTTCAGATTCAGTTTAAATGGGCATTATCCAGCTGAGCACAGTTTGATTCCAAACATTCTGTTACATCCAATGTCAGGCAGTAAATGTACTAGGTAAGTGGAGTTTTAGAAATAACCTTTTTGTTGTGGTCATACAATCTTAAGCTCTAACTAAGGGTATTTTCATACAAGACACTCCCCACCCGCCTCCCACCCATTATACATGTTATAGGGCAACACTGAAGCGCTGCAAAATGTATAGTGCGTAGGTGGAGAGTGGAGAGTGCTTTGTCTGAAAATGCCCTAAATGTTAGGTTTGATTAGTACACTGTAAATCCACTAAAATCCAAAATGATTTTCACTGAGGTCACTAATAATTGTATGTCAGACTAAAAATAAATGTTGTAATATCCTATGATCGCTAAATAAAAAACTGCAGAGACGATAACAAATTATAACAATTCTAGGTCCTTCTAAAAGTATTTATGCTAAAAGTATTTCCCCTTCACCCAGAAAGAACGGATGCTACATTCTTAAGTAGCATTCTCAAGATAAAATGATTTAATTATTGCATTTATGCTAATGAGAGTATTCTCCAATCACTAATTTCAATCTTGCTGCTGAAACCAGGCTATAATATACATTGGAATTGTTATATTTATCCATTTTGTAGGATACTTAGCATTAAGAAGAGCAACATATTGGAAAACAGCAATTCAAAGTGACAAAAATTGCTACACTACCATTGCATACTGCCCTTTGGAGATTTCAAGCAGTACTTTGAATGCAAATTTTGATGGGCCATTAGTTTTCATTAATGGCGGTTTGAGTACTTTGGGAAGACAACTATGTACTGTACTTAGCATTGGGCAAACTGCCTAGATATATTTCATGTATTACTGTTAATGTAATGAGGAGACTTATGGCAACTAGAAGATTGGTGGCTTGGAAAAAAATAGGTGTATGTATCTAAAAGTTCTTTAAACTAAGGAGCACCTTTATATAATCCCACAGAATCAATAGGATTATGTCAGTAGTCTTTGTCTGGTTCTATCTAATGAAACTGATTCAGACCCATATAGATTAAAATATTCAGTAGGTTTGTTAAATAATGCAGTAACTGGATATCACAAAAATAGCAAGGTAAATATCTTAACAGATCATACGTACATTTACCACATGCATTTAGTGCACAAAATGCACAATACATTTCACTATATATAACTTTTATTTTCAAATCATATCCTGTTAATGTATTAATTTATAATAAAATGCCTATTAATTATACTGATGTTCCTGAACTGTTACTTGAGATAATTATTCAAAGCATTTCACAATAGCACTTAGTGTTTATATTATAATACAATACAGAAATCTACTATGGTTTGTGGTAGCAAGCCAGGGAATAGGGATGCTTTTCCTGTACAAGGCTCTGCAAACCAAAAAGGAGTTGAGGTCAGAGGTGATTAAGGGTTGTGCTCAGGTTGAGGGAAGGAAGGGAAGGGTCCAGATCATGGATCTATGCATGAGTGCACTCCCTCATCTCCTCTCCCTTCCCTTAAGCTCATTTTGTTAGTGCTTGAGGGTAGGGATTGATCTATGGGCCAGATCCAGGAATGGAAAGGGGCCAAATTAAAAAGCAAGCAAGCATGCAAGCAAACAAAAAACCAGCAACAGACAGAATTTGGCCCATGGGCTCGAGGTTCCCCATGCCTGGGGTAACCTGACAAAAGAAAACATAACTTAGACCACAGTGGTGTAGTGGAATGACAGGTAGGGTAATCCTCTTAACTGTTCAGTGCATTCCGTGCATGCAGTGAACCGTGCATTCTTTTCCGGCCGCGTATGTCCCCCCAGAGAAATCAGGCCGGCTCGATTGCGGTCAGCAAAGAATGTGCGGCTGCCTATCATGCGCACAACTTCCGCTTCGTGTAAAACAGCGCCGCGGCTGCTTCGCTGCTCCCGCGCCTGATCCCCGCTGCACGTCTAAAAGCGCCCTAGGTTCTGCAAACTTGCATGCACAGATGGGGTGGAAGGTTAGACGCTCACACCCCTCTTCTCGGAAGCCGCCCGAGAACCAGACTTGTAAATCCTCTGATATTGGGGAGGAAGACTTACAAGTCCTGGTCTCAAAATATGCAGGAATCTCCTGGTGCCACTGTTAAAATGGTGCCTGGGTGATTTCCTGGAGGTGGAGTGCTTGAACGGCTACAACCCCCACCCCACCCCCCCAA
>QEPC01006430.1:6537014-6558829 GCA_003113815.1 Sphenodon punctatus | reverse complement strand
GGGGGGCGGGCTGTCCATGTAAATGGCTGGTGGTGGGTGGGGGGATGGGTGTGCACCCATGTAAACACCACAGGCGGTGGTGTTTGTGCGTGCATGCGCACTCCCGGTGTACACCCACCTACACCCATCACCACCACCCCCCATCTCCACCCACAGGGCCCTCCGAAAAACCAGAGGAGGCCCCATGCATGGAGATGGGTGTGTGTCTGTGTAAACGGCCACACACCCACCTCCACCCATCACAGCCAAATACCCATCCCTCCACCCACCTCCATCTGTGTAAAAATGGCCTCTGTGTGAAAAGGGCCCATCTCCACCCACGGAGCCATCTGGAAAACTAGAGGAGGCCCTGTGGGTGGAGCCGTGGGTGTGTGTCCATGTGAAAGGACATACACACACTTCCACCCTCTGCACGAGCACACCCATCCGCCGACTCACCCCCATCCGTGTAAAAACGGCCAATTTCAGAAACAGAAAACTGCCTAGTTAAACAGAGGGGCAATGATTTTGAAAACTGGAACTGTGTTTGATCAAAAAACCATTTAAAAAGTATTCCTCAAATTTGTACTATAGCATAGGTTACTATGCAAGTGTGAACAACTCCAGTCCCACCCTTTTCCTTCTGACTGGCTAGCATCTTGGCAACATTCTTCTCTTCCCTCCAGCTTTCAAGCAGTCCAGTCAGTGGAAGTGGAGGCTGCTTTCAGCACATTCTGTCCCCACTTTGTTGACTCCTGATGCACTGCTGACCATCCTCCATCTTCTAAGGAAAAGTCCCTCAAAGCATGGGCAATATGGGCATATCGAGCGGGAGCAACAACACCAGACAAGTTTGGTGTTCAGATCTCCCTCCTGCCTGACACCCAGTCATCACATGGACACATCTTGCAATCCAGTGCTTCTTGAATCCAACAAAAGGGAAAAGAAAGGGAAATCAGGCTCTATACCACCCAGTCAGTCTGGTTCTGTGTCTTTGGGAGACAGGAAGGGATGACTTGTGTATCACCGTGTGAGAAATGGGAAGTGGAGAAGTTTAAAACTTGGGGACAGAGATTTGAGTGAGGACATGAGCTGTCTCCAAGAGGAGTGAGCAAGTCTGAAAGTTAGGATTATTTGTCCTTGCTATGATTAGCAAGCTTGGAAAATCACTAACACAAAATGGAGTATTTAGCTCCATTTAAATTTGTTCAATTATGTTGTTTAAACTGCCTCTCACCTTTCAACAAACAGAGGAATTATTTAAAAAAAAAAAAACCAAAAAACCTTAGGTTGCTATCCAATACTACAAAGCACTGTAGTGGGCCCTAGAATAATAAAATCATAGAGTTGGAAGGAACCTTCAAGGGTCATCTAGTTCAACCCCCTGCTTGGAGGCAGGATGGTTATAACTACAATGTCCATGATAAATGGCTGCCCAGCATTTAGCAGGGTGGCTACAGGGACCTGTCCCCTTCAAAAGCAAAGTAGGGCCAGCTAGGCAGCTAGGCCCCTTTAAGAAGGGTCATCCAAGTCATCAGGGGAGGCCAGAGGTCATCTTAGGACCCAGGGTGGTAGGCGGGTGTGGGACTGGCAGAGGTGCCAGGGAGAGTTGAATAGGCCATGGAGAGAGATGAGCAAAGTTAGCTGGATAGACTGCTGCAGGGAGCGACTTGGAGACTGAGGCGGCTCGCCTTGCAAGAGGCTGACGCTCAGGCAGTACAGGAGCGCTGATCCTAATCCCCCACAATGCAGGGACAGGAACAATCTTGCTTGGGTCAAGCAGGAGAGGACAGCGGAACCAGCTGTAGAGTCTGTTGAAAGGCTCACCCGGGATGGGGCTGGAGCCAGAATTGGCAGCCCCATTCCAGGGCTGATGCAGGACGACATGCAGGGCGACAGGAAAAGGTACTCTAGGACCTGAGATAGGAAGAGACTGTTCCCACCAGGGGCCTGTATAGAGAAACTATGGACCTGGGACAGCTGTAATTGGAGCTGCTGCAGACCCACCAAGGGCCAGGGTGCAAGCCCTATTACAAGCCTGTTCTTGAAAGCCTCCAGTTATTGCGAGCCTATGACCTCCCTAAGCGACTTGTTCCATTGCCCCACAGCTCATATTATTAGGATTTTTTTTCCTTCTATTTAACTGAAATCTACCTTCCTGTAATTTGAGCCCATTATTTCAAGGCCTGCCCTTGGTAGCAATGAAGAACAGTCCTTGCCATCTTCTTTGTGGTGGCCCTTTAGATATGGTGGTGGACCTTAATCTTCACTTCACTAGGTTAAACATGCCAATCCATTGAACCTTTCCTCATAAAGCTTGCTTTCCAGATCCTTTATCATCTTCGTTGCTCTATTCTGAACCTGCTCGAATTAGTTGATGTCCTTCTTAATATGAGGCAACCAAAACTGGACACAATACTTCAGGTGAGGTTTGACCAGTGCTGAATAGAGTAGAATTATTACCTCCGCTGGCTTGAAAACAATGCTTCTGGGTAATGCAACACTTCTGGGTAATGCAGGCGAGCCTCTCAGCACACCCCCTCCAGAAGGGGAATGGACCAGTTAGGTTGGTCCGACCTCGGAGGCTGATGGAACTGCAGCAGTTCCAGGAGACTCTGAGGGAGTTAACCCTAGACCCTGACAGCCACTCTACTGATGTGCTGGTCCAGCATTGGAACACCTTGCTGGGGGAGGCGATTGACAGGGTGGCTCCGAGACATCCTCTGCCTCCATCTCATCACCGCAGGGCCCCTTTGTTTACTGAGGGGCTGCGGTGTATGAAACAGGGAGACTGTAGGCAGGAGACTGGAGCAACGCTGGCGTTGGACTCACTCCGAATCTGATCGACTTCTCCATAGGGCACATTTGCCGTCCTATGTCGAGGCTGTGAGGACAGCAAAGAAAGAGTTCTTTGCTGCTCTCATAGTGTCTGCAAAGTTGCGTCCAGCGGAGCTGTTTCGGGTGGTGCTGGGGCTGGTCAGTCTGGCCTCCCTCCACCTGGATGGGGACTTGTCCCAGGCCCGCTGTGAGGAGTTTGCCATCTACTTTGCAGACAAGATCGCTCCGATCAGGAGTAACTTTGACACTGGGTGGGAAGCAGTAGGTGAGGAGCACAAGGCACCGTCTGGTCGATCTTTCTGGGAGGAGTTTCAGGAAGTGACGCCAGCCGATGCGGTGGAGGTCCTGGGGTCTGTAAGAGCCACTAGTTGTGAATTAGATCTATGCCCGTCCTGGTTGGTTAAAGCCTCCAGGGAGACATTGGGGACAGTGCTGGTGAGGGTGGTCAACGCGTCCCTCTGGCAGGGGAGGTTATCGCCCAGTCTCAAGGAGGCTGTGGTGCATCCCCTGCTGAAAAAGCCATCTTTGGATGTGGATGCACTTGCCAGTTACCGCCCCGTCTCTAATCTTCCCTTTTTAGGGAAGGTTATGGAACGGGCAGTGGCACTGCAGCTCCAGACGCATCTGGATAGTATCGGTTTCCTTGACCCTTTTCAGTCTGGGTTCTGCCCCAACTATGGTACTGAGACGGCCTTGGTGAACGATCTCCACTGGGAGATGGACGCAGGACGTTCAACATTTCTGATCCTGCTAGATCTCTCGGCCGCTTTTGATACCGTGGACCATGGGCTGCTGCTGAGACAGCTGCGAGACCTGGGGGGTCTGGACAGGACTATCCTTGGGTGGTTCCGCTCATTCCTCTCAGGGAGAAGCCAGTGGGTAGTACTGGGGGCTGAAACATCAAGCCCCCTGGCCTTGACCTGCGACATTCCGCAGGGTTTGATTCTGTCTCCGTTATTATTTAATGCATATATGCAGCCCATGGGGGAGATCATGACAGGGTTTGGGGTGCGATGTCACCAATATGCTGATGATACTCAGCTGTACCTCTCGTTTTCAACCGACCCAGGTCCTGCTGTCTCGATACTTTCTCAATGTTTGGAGGCCGTGGTGGTTGGATGCTGCAGAGCAGACTGAAGCTGAACCCCGATAAGACAGAGGTAATGGTGGTGGGAAGGGCGAGGGCGGTGCTGGCTCCTCCGGTGGGGTGTGTGTGTGTCTGCCCTCCTGTAGCCCAGCAGGTTCGGAGTCTGAGGGTGGTGTTGGATTCGGACCTCCATCTAGATCGGCAGGTGGACGCAGTGGCTAAAGCTGCCTTCGGCTGGCTGTATCTGGTATGGAGGCTCCGCCCATACATCTCCGGGCCTAACCTGGCCACTCTCATCCATGCCTTCATCACCTTGAGGCTAAACTACTGCAATGCGCTCTACGTGGGGCTTCCACTGTTTCTGGTCTGGAGGCTGCAGTTAGTGCAGAATGCGACGGCCCGTCTCCTTACAGGGATGGGTAGCGGAAGCACATAACGCCTGTGCTCCGTACTCTGCACTGGCTGCCTATAGCATACCGGGCCAGATTCAAGGTGTTAGTTTTGATCTATAAAGCCCTACACAGTCTGGGCCCCTCCTACCTCGGGGACCACCTTGCCCTCCGTGTCTCAGAACGATCCCTGCAGTCTACCAGGGGCGCCTTCCTGGAGGTCCCCCGTCTTAAGCAGGGGACCACAATGGAAAGGGCGTTCTCGGTGGCTGGGCTGCGACTCTGAAATTCCCTCCCAGAGGAAGCTCACCTGGCCCCGGGTCTGCTGGCATTCCGCCAAGCCTGTAAGACCTGGCTGTTCGCCCAGGGCTTCGGAGGGGAGGGTGGGGGTGTCAGGTAGGTGGGGGGAGGTTGTTAGTTTTTAAGAAGACTGATGGGTGGGGCTGTTTTTAAATGTTTTAAAATTGAATAATATTTATGTTTTGTTGGTTTTTTGTAATTTGTTGTAAGCCACCCCAAGATGCCGTAGGCATGAAGGGGGTGGCTAATAAATGTTAATAAATAAATAAATAAAATTGCATTGGCCTTTTTTGCAAGCATATCATATTGCTGACTCACGGTCAGTTTGTGATCAACCACAATCCCCTCGGTTTTTGTATGCTGCTGCCAAGCCAGATATCTTCCATTTTATTTGTATGCACTTAGCTTTACTTCTCCAAATGCAGAAATTTATACTTATCATCACAGTCGAATGTCTTCTTATTAATTTCAGCCTAGATTTCCAACCTACTGAAATTTTTTTAATTCTAATTTTATTTTCCAATGTTTTGGTTCACCTCCCAGTTTTGTGTAATATGCAAACTTAATAAGTATTCCCTCCACTCCTTCAGCCACATCATTAGCAAACATGTTGAAGGTGGTGCCATATTTGGTCTAAACATAATGTAGAATTGTATCTGTTTTCAAAATATGACATTTTCTGTGTGTACAGAAAAAAATCAATACAAGTGCACTGAGGGGACAATTGCACTCCAACTGGAAAACTCTGGTTACCAACTTACAACTTTGCTTCATCTTTATGTTCTTAACACAGCAGCTAACTCTTTCATAGTGTGAAACTTCAATTATGTTTTTTTACTTGCAAGATTGTATTTGCAAGGAGGGTAGCGAATGTACCACCAATATTTAAAAACGGCTCCAAAGGAGATCCTGGAAACTACAGACTGGTGAACCTGATGTCTGTGCCGGTCAAAATGGTGGAGACTATGGCCCTTTTCACATTACACCCCCAGTGCAACACACATGTGAGTGCCAGCGTGTGCATGCATGGGGGAGTCCTGTATGACTGACCACTGCGGCAGTTAGGTGGGGGTGCATGCACCCGTGCATGGAGCCATTGGCCAAAACAGGTATGGCTCCATGCGTGGAGATAGGTAGAGATGGGTGCGTGTCCATGTGATGGCCTCCCACATGCTACACACCCAATGTGGCGCACACCCATCCTCCCCGTCCCCCCCACCATGGCCCGTTTGAAAAGGGCGTATTATTAAAAACAGAATAATGGGACATATTGATAAACATGGGTTAATGGGGGGGAGGGGGAAAGAGTCAACATGGATTTAGCAAAGGAAAGTTGTACCTCACTAATCTATTGGAATTTTTTGAGGGTGTAAGCAAGCATGTAGATAAGGGGGAGCCGGTTGATACAGTATATCTAGATTTTCAGAAAGCATTTCATAAGGTCCCTCATGAGAGACTCTTGAGGAAATGAAAAGGTCATGTGATAGGAGGCAGTGCCCTATTGTGGGTTGGTAACTGGCTGAAGGATAGGAAGCAAAGAGTAGGACTAAATTGTCAGTTTTCACAATGGAGAGAAGTAAATAGTGGAGTGCCCCAGGGATCTGTACTGGGACCAGTGTTGTTTGTACTCAGTGAGGTGGCAAGGGGAGTAAGGAGTGAGGTGATCAAATTTGCAGACGATACCAAGTTATTCAAGGTAGTTCAAACACAATCGAACTATGAAGAATTACAGTGGGATCTTGTTAGACTGGGTGACTGGGCATTTAAATGGCAGACAAAATTTAATGTGGACAAGTACAAAGTGATGCATATAGGGGGAAACATTCCAAACTTTACGTACACAATGCTGGGTTCTAAAATAGGAGTTACCACTCAGGAAAAGGACCTTTGAGTCATTGGCCACAACCCCAAGAGGGATCCATGTGCAATCCGTGTGAGATCCGCCAGGTCCTGCTAGGGATGTGCGAACAGAGTGCGGTTTGGATGTTCAGCCATTTGGTTCGAAAACAGATTTTGAGTTCGGTTGTTCAGTTCGAAAAAGTTCGGTCTCGCCGAACGTTTGGCGGAGTTTGGACCCACTGCAAGACTTGGGGCACTCCTGGGACCCCCGGGGGGCATGATAGCATGGCAGGCCATCAGAGACCCAGAAGCAGCAGCAGCAGAGACCGAGAAGGCTCTGTGAACACCCTGTGTGAAGTGGAAAGGCCGAAGGGAAGGACTCTGTATTGAAAGTGTCGATTTCCTACAAGGAAACATAAATAACCTCGATGTGCTGGGTTTATAGAGATATGGAAGAAAGCATCTTGCAGATCGAGAGAGAATAACCAGTCTCCCTGGCGGAGACCCAGCATAATAATGGGGAGGGTAACCACATGGAACATGAACCTTTTGATAAATTTGTTTAAACAGCGAAGGTCAAGGCTAGATCTTTTTGGGTAAGATGAAATAGCTGGAGTAAAACCCAGAGTTTCATTCTGAGGGGGGAACTTCCACTATAGCCCCCTTGGAGATCAGCTCTAGAATCTCTGCTAGTATTTGAGCTTTGGTGGGGGCGGGGGGGACGAGATAAGAAATTGGGAGGAAAAGAGGGTAATTGAATAGAGTACCCCTGACTGATGACCTCTCTGACCCAACGGTCAGAGGTTATGGACTCCCAGGCCTCGTAAAATGGTTGGAGACAGCTACCAAAGGTAGTAGGATGGTGAAAGACTCTCGATCTGCGAACAATTAAAAATGCTGTTTGAGGTATTGGGTGGCGGAGGAGGTGGAAGGGGGTCTACCCTTCACTCTTTGCTTTATGTACTGCTTTCTGGGTTGGGAGGGCATGACCTGTTGCTGTTAATAATTGAGTGGGGAAACGTCTATTTGAATTGAAGGAGTAAGGGGCTCATTGTTTAGACTGGTAGGAGTAGGGGGCAGAGGAGGGATAAAACCTCTTTCTAAAAGTACGGATGACTCCTGTAGAACGAACCATCTGAATAGTCTCCTTTATCTTTTTTAAAGTCTCATCAGTGGTGGCTGCAAAAAGGCCTTCCCCATGGAATGGTAGGTCCTCGATTCGGGTTTTGTTTTCTGGGGCTAAGGCGGTGGAACAGAGCCATGCATGCCATCTTAAGGTAATGGCCGAGGCCATTCCTCGAATGTTAGCATCGGCTATGTGCATGTTTGCAGTTAGTTGAAATTGGGCTATCTGCATACCTTCTCTTTGCAGTGCTGTAATCTGAATAGGGTCGGATGCCCTACCTAGCTGGGTCCAGAGCCAATGTTGGTACCCACGCATTGCAGACGCATAGTTAGAGGCCCTAAGAGATAGAGTTTCGGAAGAGAAGATCTTCCTCCCAATGACATCGAGACGCCTGCCCTCCCTATCAGCAGGTGAGGACTGGATGCCAGCAGATCTAGATCTTAGAGAGGCAACTGCAATGACAAGGGAGTTGGGGGCCGGGTGCAAATAAAACATGCTGGCCCCCTCCCTAGGGATGGCGTATAGTGAGTCAGCCAGTTTATTGGTGGCGGGGGCAGAAGAGGGTTTGGCACAGACTGACCTGGATGGTTCCATTAGTTGCTCAGACATTGGGAGCATTATGTGTCCCGGTTCCCCTGTCCCCAAAATACCAAATACAGGACCAGATTGGGTCTTTTTTACAACTCTGGAGGGAAGTTTAGGTAATGCTGCAGTAAGTCGTTTCAGCATGTCCTGAAAGGCCTTAGAGTCCTCAGCGGCCAACATGAAGTTTGGGTCGGATATAGCATCTGGGGGAGGGGGCGAGATATTCTGGTCCTCCTCTGGAGTAGAGGTACAGGTGGAAGAAAGTTTGGAGTCTTCCAATAGAGCCTCAGCCTCAGGGAGTTGGGGGGGGGGGGTGATGAATAAGTTGGCCCACTAGAGAGTTAAGGAACTCAAATCCAAAGGAGTGGTCTGACCGTGTGTCTTGTGGAGTTGAGGTGCCGGCAGTACCAGGAGCTGTGTCTGAAGGGTCTCTCGGTGTTGAGCCCACTCCTGGACGGGGTGAGGTTCTGACGGTACCAGCAGCTGTGCCTGTAGGGTCTCTCGGTGCAGAGCCCAATCCTGCATGGGTTGAGGTTCGGGAGAAGGTTGCGAGATGGTTGCCGTGGGCGGTACCCTTGGTGGTTCTGGCAGCACATATGTGGTAGTTGGCTGATAGAGGGTAGTACGCTGGGGTCGTGCGGAATCTGACGGTGCCGGGTATGGGAACTGGCTGCAAGAGCGGTACCGATGAGTTTCATGGTACTGGTACTGGTGGTACCTGGTGTCCCCGTAGGAGCAGCAGGAGCATGTTGAAAGAGAGTGCCATTCCCTATTGCGCTGCCTGGAGTTGCAGTCCCATATTGAGCTGGAAGGACTAATCTGGTCTCTCACATCGTGGTAGAGAGAGGAACAGGAGTGAGAGCAGTCATAGCGACGGGTGCGTGAGGGAGAGCGTGACTCCCTATCCCAGTGCAGTTGCTGTAGAAGTGGAAGGTTCGCCAGGGTTGCAGGCATGGGTACGGTGAGACGCGGTGCCGATGGCGCGGGTACCGGTCCCTGGGGGGCAGGCAGATCTGTCAGTGCCGGCAGGTCAGCAGAGGCGATTAGGGCAGGTGTGGTGCCTTGCGGTGCCGAGGGTGGAGCCAGAAAAGCAGGGGGCGGTACCTGGGTGGTCGGTGCCAGGGTTAGCAGCACCGCCGAGTCAGCTAGCTGAGCTTGCTGCTCAGAGGAACCTGTCTCTGCATCCAGAGGGCAAGTTGTCCATGATGCTTCCAGACTGGCTGAGCGCTTTTTCTTTTTCTTCTGCTCACCATACCTCTTAGTGTGATGCTCCTTGGTCTGTGGGGCACCCTGGTTCTCAGCGGCAGCTACGACAGTGGGTGTCATGGTAATCTCTGGAGCGGGAGCAGTCTGTGACTCCGCGCTGATTGTATTCTGGGTGGGAAGCCTAAGAGGCCCCTCTTCACTACCCTGAAGTGCCTGGCTAGTCAAGAGAGCCTATAGGTGGAGTGCTCGTGCCCTTCTGGTCCTGGACAAGAGGCCTGGCACAGTGCTTGCAGGAGTGTGTGTTGTGTCCTTCTCCGAGGCACACTAAGCACCTCTCATGAGGGTCACTGAGAGAGAGTGTGGTGGGGCACGATTTACATCTCTTAAAGCCCGGTAGCTTGGGCATAGTCCGGATCGCCGTGAAGGCGGTCAGGCTCGGGGCGAGCCCCTGAAAGAAGAGAGGTCTAATCCTATCTAAATGGGTTTTAACTCTTAAATTTTCTAACTATTAATCCTTTTTTTTTTTTTAAGGAAAAACAGAGGCATTCCAAGCGCAACGCGGTTGGAAGAAACTGAGACAGCGAGGGCTTCTCCCCCCCTTTTATCTGATCCTGCTCTCACACGAGCTGGAGCCCGCACTTTCTTCAGGATGGGAGGAGGGAGGGGAGGGGCGGAGCCCTCACCTTGTTCTAGTCTTTTCCAGGCTCTACTCTGCCTGGAGACTGCTAACTAGGTGGTTTCCGGTGCCTGCGAAGCAGGAAGTAGATCCCCATTAGTGAGAATCACGGAGATCCTCGAAGAAGAACTCCACGTTCCTGATGCTCAAGCGACTTCTCGAGCAGAAAGTCGCCTTGCATCAGGTTCAACTGATGATGGACAGAAGGGCACCTCCAGGGTAACTATGGGACAGAATGGGAGATCCTGGAGCTCTATGGGCACTGCAAGGGTGAGCTGGTGGAGAGGGTCCGGCAGGCAGAGAGAGGTCTGGAGAGTATGTGGCAGCAGCAGGACACCCCTGGGGATGGTGGGAGCGGGAGCAGCCACCCCTTTTAGCCAAATAGGTTAATCTATCTATCTAAGTCTATCTCTGCCCCCAGCCTGAGCAGTAGCAGCACCAGCATCAGCACCCCTATTTCTGCTTCTGGATGATGTGGATGGATAGCCCTCCCTGCCTGGAACATAGGCCCTAGAACCCTGAGGGTGGGTTCTGGGGCTGGAGTGGCTGCTTCTTGATACAGTGGAATGACAAGTCCCCATGAGCGGAATGACGGCCCCAGAACCCTGACAGCAGGCCCTGGGGCTAGAGTGGCAGCTTCTTGATGCAGTGGTATGACAACCCTCCCTGCCTGTAATGTAGGATACAGAACCCTGAGCGTGGGTCCTGGGGCTGAAGTAGCTGGAGAGCTTTGAAGGTCAAAGTGGAGAAGGGTACCATATGATGGCTCCCCATGAGCAGAATGATGGCTTCAGAACCCTGATGGTGGGTCCTGGGGCTAGAGTAGCTGGCACCCCTGCTCAGCGGAGCATTGCAGATGGAGCAGTGGCAGAGACCCAGCTAGGGCTCGGTGGCTGGCACCCCTACTCAGCCAGGCATTGCAGGCTGGCAATACTGAGTGGCACTACTTCAGAGCACCCACTCAGAGGTTATGGGAGAGATTCAATCGGGCATCTCCCAGCATGACTACCAGAGCAGCAAGCCACCATTCACTTCCTCTGCCATGGACCATGGGGGAGGGAGAAGCACACTGGGCTGGTCTTTGCAATTGACATGTCCCCACCCGGTGTGAGCCCTGGGGAACCCCAGTTTCCCAGGGCTCCTGGCTATTTCTTCTGAGGCCATGTCCCCTGCTCACTGAGTGCCAGGAGAGCATCGCGGTTCCGGCGGCATCCAATCAGCTCTCGCCGCCCCTTGAAAATCTTTAACTTGGCCCAGGGACAGCCGGCTCTACTCATGTTGGATACAGACAGCTATTTTAGAGGAGGTATCCAGCATGATCATTGAGGCCAGTGAGGAAATAGCCAAGAGGAGCTTGCTTGCAGGCTGGCTGGCATGGGTGGGGGAGTGGCAGAGGTCCAGCCAGGGCAGCAGTGATCTTGGTGGTAGTAGAAAATATATAATCAATCATATTCAAACGAGAACTTTGAAGGTCGAAGTGGAGAAGGGTTCCATGTGAACAGCAGTTGTTGAACATGGGTCAGTCGGTCCTAAGAGACACCAGCCAGGCCCTTCCTGTGGATCGCCCCAGGCTGACTCGCATGGGTGGAGGAGCGGCAGAGGCCCAGCCAGGGCTCAGTGTCTGGCACCCCTGCTTGGCCGGGTGTTGCAGGCTTGCATCCTACTCTCAGGATCTGAACAAGCTATTCTGCCAATTGGTCTAGCCTTGCCCTGTGGTGAATCACGTAGCCACCCAGTAGCAGACATTAGGTTGCTGGGGCAGAACCCATGGCACAGACAGAATAGGCGGCATTTGCAGCAGCAGCAGGCATTGGATTGCCCGGGTACAGAACCCATGGCTCAGACAGCAGAGGCAGCATTGGCAGCAGCAGCAGACATTGGGTTGCCAGGGCAGAACCCTTGGCACAGACAGCAGAGGTGGCATTCGCAGTAGCAGCAGACATTGAGTTGCCTGGGTACAAAACCTATGGCACAGACAGTAGAGGCAGCATTGGCACAGCAGGAGCAGACTTTAGATCGCCCACAGGCAGCACTGGATTTGGAACAGCAGGAGCAGACTTTAGATTACCCAGAGGCATCACTGGCAATACTGGCACAGCAGGAGCAGACTTTAGATTGCCCAGAGGTATCACTGGCAATATTGGCACAACAGGAGCAGACTTTAGATTGCTCAGAGGCATCACTGGCAACATTGACACAGCAGGAGCAGACTTTAGATTGCCCAAGGTATCATTGGCAACATTGGCACAGCACACAGGGATGGAGGGTGGGGGGGACACAGACAGCTCACAACAAACAACACAGGAAGGGGTACAAAACTGAAATGAAACCTAAATCAATGTAAACTCCTACTCTAAATAAATCCAAAAACAAGGGAAGGAAATCGGGGATGGAATATATACAGGGAGGAGGGAAGGATTCAATGGAGGGTAGGGAGAAAGAAAACAGGGAGGGTTAAAAAATAAAAATAACACCTAAATCTATCTAATCTAATCTAAATAAATGAAACTATGAGGTACATGTGTGGAAACAGGTTAAATAGGAGGAGGATGGCAATTGATTGCGAGGAACATGAAGTGCTGGAAAAGGGAGACTTCTGAAAATGCCTGCTGACAGGATCAGTGGCTAGCTCAGAAGGAATTGGATGGCGGGGGGGAGGGCAATGACTTTTGTTACTTGCTTCACTCGCCTTACCACAAGCCCCATTGGCTCTGTGCAGCCTAGCCCATGGTCAATCGCAGCCTGCGAAGCCAGTGGTCTGAGGAAAGAGGGATGGTGATTGGGCAGGCAGGCTGCTATTCCAAGCCTCTCCACCCCTGGCACCAGGAAGTCTGCTCCTCAGGGGCCCCCCTCCTCCCTGGGCTTGTTTACCACATTTTTCCCGCCCGAACACCGCAGAACGTGGCCGAACTGTTCGGTCTTTCGAACGTTCAGTTCAGACGTTCGGTTCGGTCGACCGAACATGCCGAGTTGTGCCCGAACACTGAACATCCGAACCGCATTGGCACATCCCTAGGTTCCGCACGGGATCCATGTGGCACAATGCAATCCCTATGGAGATGCGTGTGGTTTGCACGCACATGCACAGGATGCGTTCAGCATGCAAGAGGCATGAGATCTCCTCCAGCGTGGACAGTAGATTGAAATCCTCAGCTCAGTGTCTGGCGGCCATCAAAAAAGCAAACAATGTTAGGAATTATTCATAAAGGGATAGAGAATAAAACTGAAAATATCATAATCCCACTATACAAGTCTATGGTGCGACCGCACCTTGAATATTGTGTGCAGTTCTGGTTGCCCCTTATCACATAAAAGATATTGTTGAAATAGAAAAGGTACAGAGAAGGGCAACAAAAATGATAAGGGGTATTGAATGGCTCCCCTATGAAGAGAGGCTGGATAGGTTGGGGCTCTTCAGCTTGGAGAAGAGATAACAGAGGGGATGTGATAGAAGTTTATAAAATTATGAGTTGTGTGGAATGTCTTAATAAGGAATGGTTATTTACCCTCTCAAGTAGTACTAGGACTAGGGAACACTTCATGAAACAATCAGGTAGCAGATTTAAAACAAAAGAAAGTATTTTTTCACTGAACACACAATTAAGTTGTGGAATTTGTTGCCAGAGGACGTGGTCAAGGCCAGTAGTATAACTGGGTTTAAGAAAGGATTGGACAAGTTTCTAAAGGAAAGCTATGTCCATTAGCAGCTATTAGTCAGGTTTGGGGAATGTAACCTTTTTCTGTTGGGAGCTGGGCATAAAAACAGCAGGGAATGGATTGCCCCATAGTGACCTGTTGGGTACTTCAAGAAACCGAGATTGGCCACTGTTGGAGATAGGATGCTGGGCTTGATCATTGATCTGATCCAGTATGGCACTTATGTTTTTTTGATCTAATGTATTGAAAAAAAATAACCTTCTAGACTGAAGAGGTCATTTCAATCTCTCCATTAGTTACTATGACAGCTAGCTATTGAAATGTAGACTCCTAAATGTTCCTGATCGCTCATTCTCTTGAAATGCAGATTAGCTGTCTGCATGGTGAGTTATCACCCACTTTATCTTTGTTTGCTTTTGAATGGTGAGGACATTGAGATGTTAACACTTGTTATCACCTAGATGTTATCTCATTTGCATATGCATGTGCTGTCCCTGACCCAAGGGAACCTATTCAAGTCTACTTATACCTTTGTAATGTTCAATACTTAGTGGGAAATGTTACTTTTTCAGTTTCTGTACATCTTATGTTCCAAAAACAGGGGATCAATTCAAACCAGGGCCATTACTGGTGGAAGTTTACTGGTAACAGTGGAGGTCTCTATTAATTGAGATGGATCAAACCCCATAGGCTTTTGTGTTGGTAATGTATTTCTGTACCAAACACAATATTAAAAAAATATGTTAAACTGAAGTTATGTTCAAATCAATCATATTTATACTTTTCAACTGTGATTTAATTGGGATGTATAATAACCCATTAGCAGATTAATACAGAAGGGATGCAATCTGGCTGACGGTTTAGGCCAGCGGCAGGCACTGTGGTGAACTGGGTGGCGGGTGCTCAGGCACACAGGCACCCCCTGCGCATGCAGCAAGCAGTTTGGAGCAACCGCACAATCCACACTGCTGCAACCCACAAGCCCACACACTCTGCAGTCTTGGGGATGAAGTAAGCATGGCTCCTGCTCGATCCCCCAGGGTCAGACAGGACCCTGTCACATCAGACAGGATGCTCCATTGGCCTGTGCGGCTTGCTGCACCAGCCGGGCAAGTGTGTGCCTGAGTGCCTGCGATCTTTCACTGTTCCTCGCAGAGGATCAGTTTGTGAGGGACGCAGGATTGTACCCACAATTTTTAGAGAGGTTCAGTGATTAAAAACAGTGTGTGAAACACACTTTCGTCTGCATTAGATCATTTGGGGAAAATGCTAGCAAGGTGATAATCTGGGTTAGGTGGAATTCTGTGGCAACCTTATAATAGGTCTTCAAATAGTTTTGTCTATTTGCCAAAGAGACTCTGCCATGAGGTGTTCAGTTTAGTCACTTTTCTGGCAAATGTTATCACCCATAGCAAAGGCTTTTGGAAGGAATAGTATAAGAAACTGGCTGCCAAGGGTTCAGATGGATATAAATAAGCAACTCCTTTCAGAAATCTCTTCACTGCAGTATTCTAAAAAAGAAATATGTCCCATATGGGGATGTGAATCAAAGAGATTAGAATAAAAAAATACCCACAGTGAAGACTTGGACAGCCTTTAGGCCTTAAGGGGCAGCAACTATGCAGCCACCATTGATACTGAAATCGTTGGAATTATATCCAACAGCTTCCCTAATGGAAAAATGCTTCCACTACTCTTCATAAGTTTCCTGAGACTGTAATTCTTTGAAATTCAAAGGGACATTGCTGACCACACAAGAGCAGCCAATAAAGATGATGTTAAGGAGTCATGCTGCAAGCAGACAGGTAGGTTTGAAAAGAAAAAATATATATTTTGCAGTCCTGGTGTAGAATGAGTATGAGCAGAACAATTCAGTTAGAACGCATCTGATATATCTGTCTGCTTTCCTTGACACGGATGCACTGATACAAGAGTTTTACCTACTTTTATTGACTGATTGATTGACTGTATGATTTATTAAATACATTTATATCCCCCCTTGGCTATGGCAACTCGGGGTGGCTAATAGCAATAAAAACCACATAAACAATAGAATCAAAATTCAAACAATCTTAAAACAGTTAAAAAAGCTATAACCACAAAATTCAGAACTGCAAAAACAATTTTCAACCCACTCCCAAAAGAACCCCACTACCACCACCAGCACCCCAAACACCTGGGGGAAAAGCCATGTTTTACATTGCCGGTGAAAGGGAAGGATATCCAGACTAAGGTGGACCTCAACTGGGAGTGAGTTCCACAGCAACAGAGCAGCCGCCGAGAACACCCGTCTGTAAGTCTGTACCCGTCGATAACACGGGACCTCCATGAGAGCACCCCTGATTATCACAGGAGATGCTCAGGGGCACAGGGAATTTGACAGTCCCTCAAGTAGGACGGGGCCCAGGCTATGTAGGGCTTTAAAGTTCAAAACCAGAAACATGAATTGGACCAGAAAGATTATAGGCATTTATTATTAATTTATTATTATTATTATTATTATTATTATTATTATTATTATTATTATATAATAAGATTAAGTGCAGTGCTCAGAGCAGTGATGTAATATGCTCCTGGTGACCCACCTCAGCAAGCAGGCAGGCTGCCACATTCTGCACCAGCTGCAAGTTCCAGACTCTCACCATGGGCAGCCCCACGTAGAACGCATTACAGCAGTCCAGCCTCAAGATGATGAATGCATGGATGACAGTGGTGAGATCAGCGTCCAAGACATATGGACGGAGCCGTTTCACCAGATGTAATTGGTGGAAGGCACCACTGGCCATAGCTGAAAACTGTAGATCCAGGTGCAGCTGCGAATCCAGTAGTACCCCCAGGCTCTGTACATATAGAGGCAACAGAGAGTGGATCCACCCAATAATAGGAGTTTCCCCCTCGCACAGACCACCAACCCCCTTCCCCCCCAAGCACCACCTCTGTCTTGTCAGGATTAACTTTCAATCGTCATGTCCTCATACAGTCCCCTACAGTTGCCAAACACCAGGACAGCAACGAGACTACAGGATCTAAGTCAGTTGAAAAGGAAAGATATAACTGGGTGTCATCAACTCATGACAACAACACCCCCCCCCCCAGTTACGAACGACCTCCCCAAGTGGCTGCATATACACATTGAAATAAGAGAAGGGAAAAGATGGAACCCTGTAGGACCCCACATGGAAGACCCCCAGGGGACAATGTATAGTTTAATGTACCGTTAAGATCTATTTGCAAGATAAGAACGGAACCACTGTTCACCCGAGCCAACTCATGTAGTCAAGTCACTAACATCTCATGATTCATGGTATCAAACACAGCTAATAGGTCTAGTAGAACCAGCAGGGTCATACAACCCTTATGCCAAGATCCACCAGGAGGTCCACCAGGTCAACCACAAAGGCCACAAGTGCAGATGTTCCACCAGGAAGTCATCAATCAAGGCCACAAGCGCAGTTTCCGTGCCATATCCTGGACGAAAGACAGATTGAAAGGGGTCAAGAAAATTGATGAAATCCAGATGTGTCTGCAACTGATGAACCACCACCCACTCAATAACCTTCCCTAAAAAAGGAGGGTTAGATACGGGTCCAATAACTTTCCAGGGCATCCACATCAAGTGATGGTTTCTTGAGAAGGGGCCAGACCACCATCTCCTTGAGGCAGTCTGGCACCCTACCCTCCTATAGGGAAGCATTGATCACCCCCACCAGCACCGGCTTAAATGTCTCCCTGGTGGTCTTCACCAACCAGGATGGGCATAGATCTAATTCACAAGTTGTGGTCCAAACAGACCCCAGGATATCCGCAGGTGTCACCAATTGAAACTCATCCTATGAATTCTGACCAGACAGGGCATTCCTAACCCCTGACTCTTCCACTGACTCCAAAGTGGTGGAGTCAAAGTCATGTTCAATGCACACAATTTTGTCTGCAAAGTAGGCTAAAAACATGTCACAGCAGGCTTTGAACAAGTTCAGTTCCAGGCGGAGACAGGCTGGACTAACCAGACCTCTCACCACCCAGAACAGCTCTGCGGACGCAACTGAGCAGACACTAGGATGACAGCAAAGAACTGTTTCTTTGCTGCCCATATAGCTATGGCATGGCCTCTCAAAAACACTTTATGCCACAATCAGTCATCTTGAGCATGAGTACGGCACCACTGTTGCTCTAACTGCCTACGTTCATGCTTCAACTGCCCCAGGTCATCCGTAAACAACAGAGACCTGTGGTGATGAAACACTGGGAGTAGATGCATTGGAGCCACTCGATCAATGGCTCCAGTTAACCATTCATTCCGAAAGACCATGAGATCATCAATGAAGTGGTCATCGAGACGTACAGATAAATCCCCCAGGGCATTCCAGAACCCATCCGGTTCCATAAGTCTCCGGGGGCGGACCATCCTAATCGGTTCCTCACCCCATTGATCAGGTAGGCATGCTGGGATACGAGCCCGCAGGAGGTAATGGTCCAACCACTGCAAGGGTGAACATACCACACCCGCTATCAACAGTCACCCCACCTCAAGGTCAGTGCAGAACAACAAATCCAGAGTATGCTCCCCCTCATGTGTCGTACCTACTACCACCTGGGACAGACCCATGGTTGCCATAGTGGCAATGAATTCCTGCTCTTTTCCAAGCAATCTGGCCTTGGCATGGATATTGAAATCCCCCAAGACAATAAGCTTAGGAGACCACAAGACCAGGTCTGAGACCAGAGCGGCTAGAGCAGTAAGGGATGCTGTCATGCAGTGGGGTGCATGGTACACTAGTCTGTCCCCAGACAAATCAAACACAAGATGGAGGGCCTCAATTCAGGACTCAGTCTGCACTGAAAACCTCCTAATGGGCAGACTAGCAGACTAGCAGAAAAATAATGGCTACGTCACCACCACCCCCAGCCTGGGCTAGTGCTGGACAGAGTACTCAGCTGGAACGAGGCCAGCCAAAAATCAGCCCTGACATCTCATCAGGCCTGCTCTCAGTCACACACATGAGATTGGCAGCCCATCCAGGACCAAATCCTAGATGACAGATGACTTTTTGGCTACCAAGCTTGCATTAAATAGCACCAGACTAGAATCCCCTGATACCCATCCACCTGAGTTGGGGAGGGCTGAGAGAGGGACAGAAACTAAGTTTTAGTAAACTTTCTAAAAACAATATGGCAGTTATCCCAACTTTATATTCTTCTACAATTTCAAACACGGGATCTACTTTGTCATAACGCTCAAGCAGTAATCGCGTACCTGTTTTCTTTTACTTTCTCTGTATCAATTTATGGAATTTCATTTGTGTTTTCTCAGGATGAGGTTCATTGAGAATCCCCCAGCATCATCAAGGGAAGACTCAGGTAAAATTGGTGATCTAGTCTGTCTCTGGTGGTGCACACAGTCTAACAATACCATTTTCTACTGGGGATGTAACAACCTCCAATACTTAGTTACTGAAGAAGGAGTTGCTTTTATGAAAGAGCAGCTGCCAGGCTCAGAATTGTAATAATGGAAGGAGAAGTCATCAGTACCACTGCTTGTGTCAATACTGACACTGGAGACCTCTATGCTCTCTTGCCTTTTCCCCCTACTGAGGTTCGTAGATTTCTAGTACTCTGGGAATCAACCCCTGAAAAGTGACTGTAGTCAAGGATTGCTTCCCTGTTTTTTAACCCTCATTTATGTACACACAGATCTGAAGAGATTGAGAGTGGCTCAACCACTACAATGAGTACAGCTCTCTAGAAGGCCCAGAAAATTCTTGCATGTGCACCACACCCATGTTGTATGTGTGAATAAACAGAGGTCATTCAAAGAAGGAAAAGAAAAACCAAATTCTCAACTAAAAAGGGAAAACGCTCTTTTCAGGAGGGTACCAGAGTTAGCATTAATTTACCTGGCAGCCTGAGAGCAGGAAGACAAAATCTTACCTCAGAGGACCTTGTGTGACTTTAACACAAGCTCCTGGTCCTTACTTTCAAGGCTCTTCAGGGCCTTCCCCTCCTATCTCTCTGTGCTTGTTTCCTGCTCCACTCCTCCTTTACCACACTTGCCTGCTCACAATTCCCTTGCTCCTTAAAATGTATCCACCCCTTGTCACTTCCTCTCCTCCATGCCTGGAACTCTCTCACTGAATACATTCATTTGCTCCCTCCCTCCTAACCTTCAAACTCTTCCTGGAAACCTACCTCTTCCATCAGGCTTTCTCCAGCTCCTCATACCCTTTGTCTCCTCCCTAATTTTCTTAGGTTCTCCTTCTCTCTTGTAACTAAGCTAAGCATATGCATGTCGAAACATTATGGATGTATTCCTTTCTCTCCCTTTGTTCCCCTCCATTGTCTCTCTGAGATTGTAACTTTGCTGGGGCAGGGACTTGTCTATAATTTATTATTGTAAAGTTCCAGGTACATTGTGGGCACTGTATTAGTAATTTATTTATTTTTAATTATTATTATTAAGGAGAAGGAGTCTGATGGGTCTCTCCATAAAGAAGTTTCTTACTCTTGATTATCAAAGCTTCCTTGGCCGCAAATCTGGAGCTATAAGAACAAACTTCCTTTGTGGTGATCTTCTGCACAATTTTGTCTATCCTCAATCAACAAAGAAGCACACACATTGGGATTGATGGTATATGTCTCCTCGCATTGGTATGACTGGTTCTGGAACCTTTTTTCCCAGTTGGACTTGAGGTCTCTATGCCCAGATTTGGGAACAGCATGGTTAACTAAAGTCTGGGAGTAGCTAGGTCATTGTTGATGCAGACAGTTGTGTCAATTCTCTAGGATTTTGGCTTTCATATTTTTTCATGGAAAAAGTAAGGCTCTTACTTATGCATTTGAAAAGGGGAACCAGCATGTAGCTTAGGTGATAGCACTGTGAAATGGAAATTGGAAGGGCAAGGTTCAAGTACCTTTTAGGTAAGGGGACACATTATATGTGTATGTGTGGCATCTTCCATTTTTAAATTTTCTTTTTCCCAAAATGATAATCACACCCACCAGGGAATCTTCTGTCCTGCATTGTAGGATCTTCAGGTTTCCCCTTTCTAATTCGGTTACAGAGAAGAATTTTGCATAATCCTCATTTAAGTAACTATTTGTTAGACCCTTATTAGACACTGCCAGTGTGGCCCAGTAGTTATGTTTCGGGGCAATTAATAGATGTGGTTATTCAAAGTGTCACACCGCATAGCAGGATGCGGGCGTGACGGAGAGGTTCTCAGGTTGCTAGGCAACCCGAGGGGATGCTTCCAGACACCACCAGGGCTGGCGGAAGAGGGAACGTGGCCAGGGGCCTCGCAAACACCTCTTCCAGCACCAAGTCAGATTGCCCCGCCCAGATATAGCGCGTGCCTGGCGGGGCAAAGGGCAACATAAGGGACATGGTCTCGCCCCGTTCTGACCAAGTGCACAGGTAGCTGGCTATAAAGGCGCCAGCGGGGCTGACAAATCCCGCCGGTAATTGCTTCCAAGAGGCTGGCCCCCTACCTTGAAAAAGTGTCCCTGACTGTAGAGCGCAAGTATCCTTGAGTGACCCTTGTATCCTAGAGCGTGTGATCCCCAGTCTACTTCCTCTGTTCCCCCATCCACCTGTCGGATGTGCGTGTACCTCGGTATGAATCTCCCTCTCATGTCCTCATCTCGCCCTCCCTACTGCTTCCCCATCAACTCCCCCGCCCAGGAAGTAATCCCTCTCCTCTTCCCCACCTACCCTCCCTTTCCTCCCTGCTCCCCCCACTCCTTGGAACCCTTAACCCTTCCCCCCTCCTTCACTGCCGGAGCACAGTGCCCTGGACCCTGTGGAGCCTGTGAGTACGCAGGTGTTTGCAATTCCTCGTTCCCCACCCCTTTGGCCACTGGCATCCTCTCTTTCCCTATGATGAGTCAGGTTGCCCCCCATTAGGGGTAGAAAGCACAAACACAACCCTGAGGGGATTACGTATACCCAGGCTGAACTCCGCAGAGGATCGCGCCATGGGTTGGCCCTTTCCCTACTTCCCCCTTGTGTTTCCCTTCCTCTACCCCCAGAGGCGGATTGGCCATTGAATGCACCGGGAGGATTCCCGGTGGGCCGGCTGGGCTGGTCACGCTGTCTTTTTTTAAATTATTCTTAACAAAAAAAAAAAAAAATTGTTG
>QEPC01006430.1:6522105-6533817 GCA_003113815.1 Sphenodon punctatus | reverse complement strand
TTTGCTAAGCTAAACACAGGGCATGTGTAATACTAGTGCAGCTGATGTAGGAATGAAGAAGCCTTACTGTAGGATGCATAGCAAGGGACAGAGTGATTTTTTTGGTTGGGGGCCACTGAGCACTGAAACGGAGTGATTTGGGGAGCCAGAGCACTGAAATGAGGGCCAGTACCCACCCAGTGGCAGTCTACCCCCTGCCATTCCCCCATAACCTCCCGCTCACACCTGCCAGGCTGCTGAGGATCTGAGTCTGGGGACTCAGCTCCGATAGACCCCAAATCTGGTGCACTCTGCCCGCCCCAAGCCATGCCCCCAAGCCACGCCCCCTTGGCCCGTTTCCAGCGCACCGGCGGTTTGCCGCCGGCACAGGGCCACTAACACTATATTTTCCCGGGCCACTTTGATTTCCCAATCCGCCCCTGTCTACCCCTGCCCTCCCTAACACAAAGTACTATCCAAAAATACAGATAATACTCATGAATATAAGATTCACTATTTGTTTAAACTTTAACCAGAAATGCCTCTTCTTTGCCAGTTTGTTCAAGTCCATATTATTTTGCACTATATTTGACACCACCTACAAAACTCTATTTGACTTCCCCTAAAATGTAACATCATAGTTATATTAATGGGCCCATGTTTACTGTGTTTTCTCCATTACTACCATGTGGAAAACACAGCGAACACGGGTCCCTACATGTATACCACTTGAGACAAACCAAGATTTCTAATGTGTCACATCAGTGACAATGGTTTTTGCCTTGCTTGAGCCTTGGCCATCCCCTTCCTTCCTCTTCCAGCTTCATCAGATCCTACACTCTCAGGCCATCTTCTGACAAGCGCTGGTAAACCAACATAATGAATTAGATTGAATTAACTACTCCACTTCAGAAGCATGCAGATGAACAATGTAAAACAAAGTAACAACTTCAATTTTATTAAACACCTCAATTTTGGTAGCATTTGGACAAACAGTAGAAACCAGAGTAACTATTTTGATGTAATGTAATCAAGATAATTACTTCACTTTGATAGTGTTCCAAGGAATGCCTCTGGATAGCTCACAATGATCACACAAGCTTCCATCACCGCGTTCACACACATAATCGTTCACACAAACAGTTACTTTGAAACACAAACATCTTTTTGTTTGTTCACCATCCCAAGCTGCCAGAGGCAGGAGGGGTGGGGTAAAAATGAATTAAATAATAACACCACATACTTATTTTCCTACCCCTGAATAATGTCAGTTTAGTGCTCTGTTCATGTAAATGCTTTGGAACTGAACTAAGGTGCATCTACATCAAATTAACTGTTTGTCGGAACGTGGCCTCAGTGGCTACATCAGCTTTTGCTGCTCTCCCCCAGCTCTTCCTTTCCTCATAACCTGGAGAAACAGGAGGTTTTCTAATGAGAGATAGGCCAAAGATTAACTTCACCCAAGGTACAGACAAGAGCATGCAGCCTGGCCCCATCCTTCTGATTGCAGGAACACCAGACCCAGGTAGCTTCTCTACAGCTGCCCACAGTACCTAAGACCACTCCACCAATGCACTTGGCTTCTGAATGGTGTACAGCTCAGTGTATTGAGGAATGCAGGGAGCAGAGAAGGGAGCATATCTAGACAATGCTGTCTCCATTGCCCCAACATGCCCTTACATCATCCCACTGACCCTCGACCCTTGCAAGGATGATTCATCTGCAAACACTATGACCATACCTCCTAGGGCTTTCACTTCCTTATTATAGCCCCATTCCCAGGCTCCTAGTACTCGCATCCCTCATATCACTCTCAGCCATATCTTAGCTACAAAATCACCAGCTCTTATTCCATCTATCTACAAATATTCCACCTCCTGGGCCTTCCTCTGAGGGACAGATCCTTGGCCTAGAAGTGTGCACCAGTGACCCGTGTCATTTTTCATTTTTGTTTTTCATTTTTGTTATTTAAATCTGCCATTTACGTTTTGAAAAATATCAAAAATTTGTTTTCATTTTTGCTTTCAATTTCGATTTCCATTGGTTTAATTGGAAAACACATTTTCGGCTGTAACTTTTTTGTTTTTCATTATATTTGGAATAAGCTTGTGGGGCTTGTACCTCAAATAGAAGGCATTATTTGAACCAGAAAGATTGGATGATTCAATCAGATTTTATAAGCAATTGAATTATGCTATTTTGCAAAAATCTGCATATACATATCTGACTGTAACTTCTTTGTTGCCCATCTAATATGGATGAAACCTGGCAGGCTTATACCCCTCCCCATGTTTAATATATATGCCAACTTTCAGAAGTATTGGATAAAGGGTCCTGGTAGTATATGCAATTAACCTATAACTGTATGTCTGACTGGAACACTTTTGTAGTTAACCAGTGTACGTGAAATTTGGCAGGGCTATATCACACACTTTCAGAATCATCTCTGCCAAATATCAGAAAGATGTGATAAAAAGTTCCAATTTTATATGCCTGCACAGCATATGCAGAGAATGAGTCTATGCCAGGGATTCTCTTACGTGTCACTGTGGGGTATAAGATCGTTTTGTGACACCAATTGGCCAGCAGAAATGTCAACCAAATATCCTCATTCTGTGCTGTGTGACCATCCCAACTTCTTTCCCCCACTTGTTACTGGGAAGTCGGAAGCATCTATTTATGGAAGAGCTAATAAATATTCCCTTATGTCCTCTGTCACAGTGCTGCAGGATGTGATTGTGATGATAACTGGTCAGTCTAGATGTGTAAACTATGTCTCCTGATTGCTTGGATGCTATCCTCAAAGTACCAGTTACGCCTCTTCTATGCCCGCCTCGAAGCCACCACCGATTGGTCCTGTAAAGCTGGAAGCATGCAGTAATTGGCCAGTGAATGTGTCTGTCAGTCTGTTGCATAGCTCACCATCCTCCCTCCTACAGCCTCCCTCCCCCTGCCATGCCAGGTGCCTGCTTCTGACTGGCACTGAATGTGCTGCTATGTATCTGAATAATGGTCTTCAAGGGGACAACTTCAATTGGTTATAAAATTGGGTCCCTTTATCAAATTGTCCTGTAATTTGGCAGAGATGACAGGGAAGGAGTATGATACATTTCTGCCAAATTACTTGTAAACAGGATGGAATATACAAATATTACAGCCTGAAATGTATTTTCAAGTGAATAGCTTATAACATCAGGACCCATGATCCAATCTTTCTGAAATTTGGCTTAGAATGGGTATACTAGTGGAGGGACATAATTTTCCCAGGTTTCATGCAAATTGGATGGAGATTAAAAAAAAGGTGTAGCCAGGAATGTGTATGCAACTTTTCTTAAAATCACAACATTCCATTGCTTCTAAAATTGGTCTCCTTTATCCAATCTTTTCAGAATTTGGTTCACATAGTGCCCTCTGTTGGGGATACAATCTATCCAAGTTTCATCAGAATTGAATAAGGAAAAAAAAAGGATAGCCAGAAATACATTTGCCAGTGTTTTCCTATCCCATTTTTGTTTCCGTTATTATTATTTGTCATTTGCGTTATTACAGTAATGAAAATGAAAATCACAATTTTCATTTTTGTTACCATAATAATGAAAACGAAATGCACACCCCCTACCCTGGCCATCTACTGCTGGAAGAAGTTTTCTGAAAACTCTGGAAGCAAAGTTTCTGCTTGCTCTACTCCATTCCCCAGGCAATAGTCATTCCTTTCTTTAAGGGGAAAAATAAAGGGGAGGAAGCACCATAGGATTTAATGTTACCAATATGAGAGGCTGTGTGCCACATATCCTAACTATTACACCCTGACCCTTTACTCAGAGACGAACATGGAAAAGGGCGTGCAAATAGGACACATCCCCAGTGACTATAAATGGCATGCCCTTTGTGTCTCATATTTAAAAATGGCACTTTTAGATAAGTGTCCACATTTCCATTGAACATAAAGTCTAAGTATGTTAATAGATATCTGTAACTTTAAAAAGTTTGTGGGCTTATGATTTCTTCTTAAGGTGGTATAAATGGTAATATTTTGATACTGTACTACAATATATGAGAGGGGATACAATGACTCCAAATAGAGCATTGCCTGCTAATCAATACAACTGGGTTTTCTTTCTCCTTTCCTTCATTTATCTAGTAGTCAGTGAATACACAATGTTAATCACATGGCCAGGCACTGGACTTCTTACTCCATGAAATTTTAGAGTTGCTAGTTTAACTGCCCAATGCAAAATGCTGTGCATGCTCCAATTTTTTATTATTATTATTATTATTATTATTATTATTAAACACCAGTTTAGTATAGAAACCGAAAAAGTACTGAAATTCATGATAACCGAAACCAAAATTGACCGAAACCAAAATTTTGCCCAGAGTCCCATCCCTATTGTGTAGGCATCAGGTAAAAAGGGATATGCTTTCGGACCGCTTTTGCCTGAGACCTGGCAACACATGTAATCATGCACCACCAGATGTTGGCCTGGGATTCCCTTGGGTGGCGTTGAGGCTAGCCCAGGCTGTGACCTCTGGACAACCTCCGAGGTCACAGCCCAGGCTAAGGCCTACCCGACTGGGCTAAAGCAGGTCAGAGTGGGGCTAAAGGAGCCAAGCATGTCTGTACAGCCATTGCTTTTCCAGTCTGGGGGCTGCCATGGTCGGCCACCATGGTGGGGGTGGGATGCTGGGAGCACAGCAGGGACAGGGCTGACCACCCACATGTAGAAGCCAACGCACATATGTTTTGTTTATTAAACATCCAGTGATTATACCCATGATTATTCACATAGGGCACTCTTTAAAATAGAAGCAAGGCATCTGATCCTGAAACGCATTTATAAAATTTCTTCATATAAGACAGGCTTGAGCCTGGTCCTTCAGGACAAGGTTCTAACAGTTGAGCAGTCACAGTACTGCACAGCTGATGGCTAAGCTCCATCACACCTCCCTGGTGGTCCTTTCTCACCCAGTTCTCATATGTAACTTCTTCTCCTGTTCCAGCTGGGAGCAATTAGCTGTCACTGGTGGCAAATTAGCCACACATGTCCCCTCCAGCACCCTGCTACAAAGACTGTACACTGAAACAATTTATCCTGACCCATACTCTATACCTGATTCTGCAAGTACTCAGGGGCATGTTCTGAATAGGCAGATGGGAATGAAGTCATATGATTCAATGATGTTACTTGCCTAGGGAGATGACAGAAGAAAGGGGCAAAAGTTCAGATGCTATGGTGTAGAAAAAGATTGGTGGGATCTGAGGGAGTGTGGCAGATTGACATGAGTAGAAAAAAAAATCAACAACAAACCAATAAACTGGACTTAATAGAAATGGGATCAAAAGGTAAAACAGAAACTGATGACATATAAGGTGAGTTACTAACTAGTTCTGCTGCTAAATAGAGATGCAGAAAGCAGTCAGGTGGATGAGGCCATGGCAACTAGTGAGGGAGAGTTATTTTGAGATGCACTGATGACAGCTCAGTGTAGGGGTGGGAATATCGGTATCGGATAAATCCGATACACCCGATAATCAAGTATATCGGATTAATCCAATAATCCGATAATCACAGGTATTGGCATACCGGATTTTTAACACTGGCCACTTTACTGGGTTTTTTTACATCGCGGTCATTGATGTAAATGGCCGCAATGTAAAAAACCCAGTAAAGTGGCCAATGTTAAAAATCCGGTATGCTGATACCGGTAAATCAGAGTCCGGGGGAGATCTGATACCGATAAATCCGGTATCCTGTATTCTCCCCGGTGTCTCATCGCTAGCTCAGTGGAGTCTGCATGCAGACAGTTAGAGAAATGTGTTGTACTATGATTTAGTAGTCAAAACATTCTTGGTTGAGGGGGAAATACCCCACATAGGGAGGTTTGCACAGGGAAGCAAGGAAATCATTAACATTTATTTTCTACAAAAATATGAGAAAATGTTTGAAAAGAAAATGCAATAACCTCTGTATCAACACAACCAAAGAACGTTCTAAAATAGAAAGGTTCGAAATGTTGGTATAAGATATGTATGCTTCAACCTTAATTGTGCTGTTACTACCAGTACAACTATACTTTTAAAGAACACCTATGTCAGTGATTCCCAAAATCTTTGCATGAGTAATTCCCTTTTGAGATTTAAATGTAATCATGTGATGCCAGACAGCAAGAAAAACAAAGTAATATATCAAATAGCAGTTAGGATCGTGATCCCATGTGCAGATGGCATGATCACACTTGGAGGTCTTGACCCACAGTTGAGGAACCTCTGATCTATGTGCAGACTGAAAGGACTCTGGTCCTCATTAAATTTACAAATTCAGAATAATAATACAGTACAACTTCCACAGTACACAATATGAAATGAACACAACATCCAACTCCCATAAAAGTGTCTCCCCTCAGCTTTTCCCATCAACACTATCAAAGTGTGTGTTTTGTTTGTTTTTTAAACACCTTAGCTATTTTAGGCTGAGAGAAAGCAATGTGGACTTCCTGATGAATGTCCTACCCAACATGTTTTTTTCCCAATTCATTTCTTCTACATAGGCCCTTTTTACACAGACACCCATAAAATGGGTGTTACATTTTATTATACATGTTGCAGGGCACCACTGCAGCCAATCACCATGGGCACTGTGCACACATGATGCCTCCACCTAATTCCTCTGGGTGGAGATGGGTGTTGGCTGGTGGGTGGGGAGCATTTCCCTGGGTGGAAATGGGTGGGGGCATCTGTGTAAACACCACTTTTGGTGGGTGTTGGTGAGTGTTTGCTCCCGGCCAACACCCATCTCCACCCACACCCACCCATGGAGCAACGGACGCCAGAATCTTATTTGCTTCTCCCTTTTTATGGTTTTCTTGCTAAAGGTTTCTGCATTTTATGTTTTTAAATGCATGTAATTAAGAATTTCACAAGGGAATCTTCTCTGTTCCCATCCCCACCCCCGTTTTGATGAGAATGAACCATTCCACTCATATTTTGATCCTTAGATGTTAGCAGCACTCTGCTCTCTTCATTCTGAATTCCACAAGAAATCTCCCTCTAATGATTTCTTAGTATGGTGGCTGCATCCATCTGGATTATCAATGAGGCTGACCAGAAAACAGCACAAACACAATGGGTGTTTTTAGATGGATGCAGAGTCTGGCTGCCCTACTTTCTGCCTACTTCCAGCCCCACATGGCTCCGCAACAGATGGGCTGGCGGTTTCCCTAGACCACCATCTGCTCGTCTGGTGCTCCCACACACACACCAGAGAGTTGCGGGCACTCACCTGACACTCTAGGTTGGTGTCTACAATTCCATGGTGCTGAATGGGGTAAGAGACTAATGGGCATAGAGCTGCACCATGGGTCTGCCCAACAGATGGACAGCAGCTCTACCATCAGCCGTTGCCCTGGGTTTAGCCGGCATGCTCCAGGATGTTCTGGAGTACCATCGGTAGAGCTGCCCTGGAGCAGCCACAGCCCGCTCTGTTTTGAACATCTGGCAGGTGGCTTAACGTGGACTGGCCAACCCAGGAGTAAAGTGGGCTGATGTGGACAAAAGTGGAGCTGCCATCCATCTGTTTACACCCAACATCTTTTCCATTGGGACCCTTCTGCCCTTTTCATGTACGCTCCATCATTTCCCTAGAAGTGAGAACAGGATTTGTGAAGTCCATTCCTTCCACTGAGGAAGCAAAGATAATGATCACCAAATGTAGACAAAAAAGGTGCTTGTGGTGAGACAAAGCAGCATTATAGCTAAGAATAATCAGACATCCTCCCAGTTACAAATTAGGAGAGAAAGCAGACCTAATTTATGCTAAGGTGGAGACATCAGCTATATCTGTGTTTCCTCATTGTGTGTGTGTGTGTGTGTGCGTATGTGTGTGTGTGCTGGAAATACATTCCTTAGTTACATCTCTCCTAAGCACCTTATCCTGCTTGTTTGCTAGAAACAGCAGGAGTAGAGACAGTCAGATCAGGGAACCCCTCCCCCATCCACTTTGTTCTACTCCTGCTAGGACCTGATTGGTTAGTCTCCTCTCCCCAGGATGTTTCTTATCTCTTTGTGTCTGGGAGATATTCAGAGAGCTTCTCCTACTTCCCTCCTGAACACACCTAGTCTGGAGGACTTAGTATAGATGTAGGCCTTTCCTATCCTAGATGTATTTCTTAATAAAGCTACTTAAACTTATGTATGCTTCCTGCCTCACACTTCCTGCCTCACATAAACTCTGCATTGGGCCAATCAATGCCATGATCTCACAGTCCTTGCATTCCAACAGAGAGAGTGTGTGTGTGTGTGTGTGTTTGTGTGTGTATGCCTACAATAGGCAAATAATTAAATTTTAACACTAATTTCATTATTTGCATATTGTAGGGGAAAAAATGTTGAACACCACAGATAAGGAAGGACAAACAAGTTCCTAATCAGTTTTATTTCTTAGGGAGTATGATAGTAGAGACTGTTATTAATGACAGGCAAATTTATAACTTTTGCCTGGGGGTAAGAGGGAGCTTATGAATTAATTATGCATCCCCAACTGACACTGCTCTAACATGTCATCGGCCCAGAAGTGAAATTCCTAGAGTATGGCTCATAGAGGAATATGTATACAAGAGAATATGGTTGTTTAAACTTAAATATAGAAAAACAGGGTGACACTTTAATTCATATTTGTATTGTATCTTACTGCTTGAATTTTATTTTGTTTTTGGGAACACAAAGGATAACAGAATAAACTTAAAGAGGAATTGTAAAATAATATTACAATAAAATAATTATCTTTAAAAGCTTTAGAAAATGTTTATTGGAACTTACACCATTTAGAAATATGCAATTAGAGTATTAGTATTGACCCCAAGTTCACATCCTAATGACATGTGAAAACACTTATCTAAAAACTTTAAATAACTATTGAAGTGCACTCTGAATAGCCCCTGTGCCCAGTGATAACTTATGTAAGCTGCTAAATCATAATCAATAAGCATCAATCAATATGAAGTGTAAGATATAGTACCACTGTACTCACCCATGATGGTTAAGGCTGTAGCTTTTGTTAATTCTTCTTTCATTGACTCTATTACTTCTAAATTACCACCATCTAGGTTGCATCTATTTATGGTTCCATTTCCTGAACTGATCCAATAAAGCTTGTTCTCCATATAATCTATTGATAGACCTGTAATCAAGTTATACGAATTAAGTTATACAATTTAAACATGATTGTGGCCACTTAAGAAGTAATGTTCATTCAGTGTTATTAGACTGCTTATATAACAAAAAGTGCACTCACAGATTATAAATCACTAAAACATTCAAATATAAAAAGCTTTCTTTTATGAGCATATGTTATTAAAGCTAATATCAAACAAAGTAAGTGTGTCAATCTATAAAGTACATAAATACAGTTTGCTTTTTTAGATTTTCTCCTATTTATATTCCTCCCCCTTCCTCCCACATAATTTAATCAATGACCAATATTTGGGAATTGATATGGAAATCATCATCATCATCATCATCATCAACTTTATTTTGTCACAACCATAGGTTTTGACAAATTTCACAATACATTTAAAACAATATAAAATAAATAAAAGGAATTTCCGTTTCTCACTAGTATAAAAATGTATAACCTGGCTTATACAATTCTTATAATTATACCTGGAATCTAGATCACTAAAGGCACCAGGCCTATAGGATCAGAATAAAGGATTCCATAGAATATCTATCTAGCTTCCCTTTTTTGCAACTGACCTCCAGGGCCTTATACACTTTTTTCTTCTCACTATCATTTAGGCATGAGCAAAATTGGTCATTACGCGAATAATGTGATCTTGTGTATTGGCCATCAAATACAATAATTTCTGGGTTATGTCCCAGTGGGATCTACCCTCCAGCAAAGATGCAAGATACTTCTGTCTTGCTTTACCCAAAACTGGGCAATCAAATATGTAATGAGGAAGGTCTTCTATTTGCGTGTTTGTACAGGGGCAGAATCTCAAGTCATATGGTACTTTATTATATCTCCCCTCCAAAAATTTGGTTAGCATCTGCTGGAAGTGAAGGATAGTATATGCTCTCTGATTTGTATAAATAATTACTAAGTAAAGACAAATATTTTTCTACCTGATGATATGGAAATAGAAGCGGAAGCAATGAGGCACAGACACTGTAATATGGTTAAACATAATGACCACTTAAACTTAACCAGCTGAGGTAAACTACCCCAAATTAACTGGCAAATACTGTTCCAGTATGAATCTCCACTGAGCCATTTTGATCTGGATGGATTATAACCCTGAAGGTGACTACAGGGTACAACATACGACAGGCCATGTCCACACTACTGCAGCCAGAGTTCTAAACCACTCTCCTCTACCATATGACTGGTAAAGGGGATAAGATGAGGCAAATCCCATGCTACTCCAGACATTAAGACATATCAACTCGCTGTGATATGAGACTGCCAAAAGCCAATGCTCAAGCAGTTGCTCAGCTTGTGTATCCTTAGATGAACCCCCATATCACAATACAGCCCATCAAAGTTGCAACAAACATAAATTAACATTAACACCAATCCCAACTTGTCCTCCAAGGTGGGAGGAGAAGGGTGAAAAAAATTAATTCAAAAGCCTGCTAGTTTTGCCATATTGAAAAATCCCTTCCAGCTAGAGCTGAAACAGTTATCTGTGTGGATAACCAGATTCTGAAACACCTCCACATGGTATCTGTCCAGACATCCATGCAGCTGGGGGACAGGCAGAAGAGGGGGGTCTTTACCTGGGCTTAAGATCTTTGGGGGTGACTGCATCAGTGGCTGCCTCGGACCAGACTGGGCCCATTGGGAACCAGGCCAGTCTTCCTGGGTGTGTACATGGGCTGCTGGGTGGAGGAGGTTGTGTGCAAACAGGCCATCAACCCAAACAGGAAATTACCTTTTCAGTCACTTTCAGTTCACATTTGGATACCTGTTTAATCCCCCAGAAGTCTGTGCATGTGCCTGGTCCTACTATGACCAAGTGCTACTATGCCCTAGTAACCCACACACCCCATCCGTGCTCCCCCTGCTATTGATCCATCAATCCCCTCACCCAAGAAACAGTTATCTGGTAGAGGGGAATGGTTTGGAACTCTGGCTATCCTTATCTGGAAAGGGAGTAGCCACCAGATAGGGAACCTGCTAATTCATTTTAGCTCTGCTTCCAGAATCCCAAACTAATGATCAGCATAACACCTGGCAAGCATAATAGGAGATCCAGGATATTTAAGGGTGTGAAATGTGGAGCTGAAACAATGACTCTACATTGGAAGCAACTGAATTTGAGCCCTATGAATTGGAACCAACTTCCTGTTCCAAGCAACATGTGATCCCCTTCTTCTCAGCAACAACATGAGGGAGGGGTTGTGAACATGTCATGAAACACAGGGAAGCAAAAAGGCAAGACAGCTGATTGTCACTGCCAGTCAAGATGAAGCACAGGGAGCTCTCATACACTCTCCTCGGCTAGCGCCCAGAAAGCCCCTCCAGGTGAGCAGGGCCCCACCCCATAGCCACAAGCCAAAGGTGCACGCCCGCGCCCAGCGGGCGGCGACAAAAGGGCGCTGGCCGTTTTGTGGCCGTTGTGCGGCCGGAGCGAGGACAGCGAGGGGCCACCCCCCTGACAGCACGCACACGACACCTGCAGGCCTGGACTCCCCCCGATACTGAACAGGTAATACCTATGATGCCTCCCTAT
>QEPC01006430.1:6495125-6517388 GCA_003113815.1 Sphenodon punctatus | reverse complement strand
AAAGTTTAATTTGAATTGGTAATGGCATTGGAGGGCATATCCACGCCATATATATACCTGTTAATGTTATTATAGGATTATAGAAAATACTGGACCCATTCGATTGCCTAGTGACAATCTAGCCAACGTTCTTGCTCTGATTGCATTAAAGAGTGCGGCCTTTTACAATCCAGCTCATGTCTCCGTGTCTCATTTGGGGCTGGGGGTGCGTCGGCAATAACTTTGTTTTACAGGTGGAGCAATGGGGAGTTTGCCCTCACCCGTTGAGGCTCCAGAGGGGGTTACAAGCCTCTGATACTCAGAGAGAGAGAGAGAGAGAGATTCTTTACACTCACTTATGGCCAGATTTAAACAGCAAAAAACTTTCTTTGCATATAACAAATAACTAATAGGGGCATTAAGGGAACAAAAATCAGGCAACATGGGATGCATGAGACAGAATAATAAAAACAAAGGGTAGTTTCCAAACAATTAAGCTTATTTCTCACTGGTTCCTGGAGTACAAGCCATCAAATCCTCAGCCTTTTCCCCAGTCTTGCAGGCCACTGAGGAAAAGATTCTGCCTTCCTGGTACGCTCTAGGACAGTGTTCCCTCCAGCTTACAAGGAATCCCTTTCCGCAGAGCCAACTCCTCCAGCTCCTCTCCATCAAGGAGCTTGTTTACTACTTTCTCCTCAGGGTCAACTGTCACCCACATCATTCTAGAACCGCCCCCCACCAACTGCCAATAAGCAGCAGCTGAACCAGTCCCTGCTCTCTGGAAGTTCTATAGCCCCCAGGCAACAGAAATAGCTGCAGCCTCGCTACTAAACAATAACAATGTATTTTAACACTATAGACAAGCATAAACTAGCTAATCATTTTAATTCAAAACAAAATCAAGAACTATTTACAATATTCTGTCACAGACATATAAGGGATGCATTTTTGTTTTTACTTGATTGTGACCATAAAATTGGGCATAAGGGCACATTTTGAAGTAAATTTAGACCCCTATGCAAACTGATAAATGATGTGACAAATGAAAACTAAAAACCCTTCGTTCCACTTCTTTCATACTGTACTCCAGCTGGAGCTTCTTCTATTGATCTAAGCATTGTCCGTCCATTAGGCAATCTTTGTTTTCTACAACGAATGCCTTAGAAAGCTGTCACCAAAGGGTTTTTTGTGTTAGATTAAAATAATTATGTATTTTGGGTGTCTGTTCACCTCTGAGATGTGTCAAGATTTTATACAAAGTGCATCCAAGCACAGCTAGAGAATTTCACAAGACACAAAATGGTTTCTATTCTATCACACTTTTAACCAAACTCATAAGCAAAATAATGCATAATCAAAACAGATGATTGAGCTGCTTATCTAACAAAAATTCCAGAGACCCTTTGACACTGGATGGTAGCAGGACAGACATAAGCAAATTGATTTCAAAAAAGAAATAAACTATCCTGAAATGCTCTAATACACCACATTATGAACAGGTGAAAGGTTTCCAGGGTTCCTTTGTACAACATGTGAAGGAATTTGTTGAGGTGACAGAAGACATGGGCAATCCCTTTGCAGAATAGAGTGCAAACTTGCCTCAGCTGCCAGGTGTTGGGCATTGGAGATGTAGGGACTCAATATACAGGGCCAGGACCAGCAAGGAGAAACCAGGAGACAAAGACAAGGATAGGGGCTAGGAACAAGACAAGGGAAGCAGACCAGAGTCAAAAGCAAGTGACCCAGGGGACAACGTTGAATGCGGGGAACTAGAGAATCACAAGGGAGCAGGGGAAAGGGTGAAGGGAGAATCTAGTTAATTAATTAATAAATTAATTAATTAATACTTATGTCCCACCCTTTCCTGAAGGCTCAGGGCAGATTACAATAACAAAAACATAATACAAGAAAATCCACCCACATCCAAAAACCAGTCATTCCAACCCCAACTCCCCCAAAACCTCCCAACTAGCCCCTATCCCAGCCTGTCAAAGGAAGGTCTTACAATTTGGGACTTAAAATGGAAGGGGACGAGGAACAAAGGAAGGGAGGAAAACCCTCAGCCATCCTCCAAGGTCAAGGGGAGATTCCCCTCACAGATTTATCATTTATAGGAGATAATATGGATCACCACTGAGGTTCTTAGGGAAAAGGGAAGCATACCCAGGATACAGGGACCAGGGAGTCAAGGATCCAGGATATTAGAGGCTATGGGCCAGGAGACCTGGAAACAAAAGGGAAAATTTGGTTCACTTACCCGGTGAATTTCCTTTCTTCTCTCCGTGGGAGGCAGGCAGTCCTAGCTGGGCTTAGCTCCTCCTACTCATCAACAGGCAGGGACAAGAACTTTGACAGGCTGCTTGAACCTGGGGGAGGAGCTAACCCCAGCCTAACAACCCCAGATCTGTGACTTGGCGAACTAAGGAAAAAAACTTAACACACCTCAAAAGAGTAAACAACTCAAACTGTACATACCCCCTTCCTAGCTGAGGGCTCGCAAAACAAACTGTCTCCCAATTAGACCCTAACTTGGGCCAAAAAGAGGGGAAACTTCAATAGGAGGTCCCAATCCTACCCGGACTTCGGAATTCCGGATCCGGACGAGACTCACCGCTATCTGCATTGACTTCCCAACACCTCTCACTTCTGATTGGGCCTACGCCCCTACCAGCTGAAGGAAGGGAGATGTTGAGGCTTCTGATCCGCCAGGGCGGGCTGGACTGTCTGCCTCCCACGGAGAGAAGAAAGGAAATTCACCGGGTAATTGAACCAAATTTTCCTATCTCTCTCCTGAGGAGGCAGGCAGTCCTAGCTGGGACGTACCCAAGCAGTATGTCTTTTTCCAGCTGATCATTGGCCAAATCACCCTCGCATGCCAGAGGCCTCCTAGGTTACTACCCTCTGGAGGACTCTTCTCCCAAAGGCTGCCCTAGCCAAAGCCCACTTATCAATAAGATAATGTCTTGTAAAGGAATGCTTGGAGGCCCAGGAGGCCACCTTGCAAATGTCCTCCAGTGATGCCCCCTGAAGGAGCGCTGCATTGGTAGAGGCAGATCTCAGGGAGTGCGCAGTAATACCTTCGGGAACCCTGAGACCTCTGGAAGTGTATGCTAGGGCTATGCAACCCCTTAACCACCTTGCTAAGGTAGCTGCCGCTGACACCTTCTTTCCTTTTGACTCCTGGCGAAACCCTACGAAGAGGGCGGAATCCACCCTAAACTTTTGGGTCCTGTCCAAGTATACCTTAAGTGCCCTTCTAACATCTAGCTTGTGCCAGAGGATCTCCCTAGGGTGCAAGGGATTAGGGCAAAAGGATGGAAGCTCCAGGTCCTGTCCACGATGGAAGCTGGAGTCCACCTTGGGACAGAAGGCTGGGTGTAGGGTTAGGATGGCTTTGTCTTTGTCAAAGCGGCAGAATTCCGGGACCGCCAACAGTGCTCCCAGCTCCGATACCCTTCTTGCTGATGTGATGGCCACAAGAAAGGTCACCTTGAGGGACACAATCCTGAGTGGAACTCGGTGCAATGGCTCAAATGGTGGGCCCTGAAGGGCATCCAGGACTACGTTGAGCTTCCAGGAAGGAAACCGAGGACGAACTGATGGAGTCAGAGCTGCAGCTGCCTTGAGAAAGCAACGCATGTATCTGTGTTCGCCCAGCGAGTCCTGTGTTGAGCGTGTTAGAGTCGCCGAGAGAGCTGACACCTGTCTCCAGAGAGTGTTGATACTCAGTCCTCTCTCTAAACCTCCTTGCAAGAAGGCCAGGATGTCCGGGACTGTGGCCCTAGATGGGATCATGTTGTTTGCCGACGCCCAAGAACTAAAGGCCTTCCACGTGTTGTTATATATTCTATTAGTCGAGCCCCGTCTTATGGCTAGCAAGGTCTTCATTACCTTATCGTTGTAACCAAAAGAGTTTAGGTACTCCCGCTCAACCTCCAGGCAGTTAAACTCAAGTGGAGGTTGTCGTGATACTGAATGGGGCTCTGAGTCAGCATTTCCCGCTGCAGTGGAAGGATGAACAGGTTGTCTATTAGGGTTTCCTTGATGGCGGAGTACCATGGTCTCCTCGGCCAATCTGGCGCTATCCGGATCACTTCCGCCTTCTCTCCAGTGGTCTTCTTCAGTGTCCTGGCTAGTAGGGGCACCGGTGGGAACGCGTAGAGCAGATGATGGGGCCACTTCTGTGAGACGGTGTCTAGTCTGCTTGTATCGTACTCCCTGTGTCTGGAGTAGAATCTGCTCACTTTGCGGTTCACCCTGGAAGCGAACAGGTCCATGTGCAGCCTGCCCCATCTCTTCAAAGATCTCTGGGCTGAGAGCCCATTCTCCTGGGTCTAGGGTTACTCTGCTGAGCCAGTCCGGCCAGACATTCAGCTCCCCTCTTACGTGTAGAGCTGAGATCAACTCTAGGTTCTGCTCTGCCCAGTTCAAAAGGGGGATCACTTCCCGGCGAAGTCTCTTGGACCTCGTGCCCCCTTGTCTGTTGACATACGACATTGCTGATATATTGTCGGTTAGAAGCTGAACATGTCTGCCCCTCAGCCTGTGGAGGAAGGTTACCAGTGCCAGGCAGATAGCCCTTAGCTCCAAGACGCTGATGTGTGTCCCAGTGTCCTCAGGCCCCCAGCGGCCCTGGGCTACTAGCTCCTGGCAGTGAGCCCCCCATCCTAGGAGGCTGGCATCCGTGGTGACCATTATGCAATTGGGCTCCTGAATTGGCAGACCCGCAGAGTATCTGTCCTTCTGGAGCCACCAGTCGAGGGAGGATATGACAAGGTCTGAGACCCATAGCGATGGATTGAAGTGAGCTGCGATCTGTGCTTGCCTTGGTAGCAGAAAAGCTTGTAGAAGGCATAGATGAGAACGAGCCCATGTCACCGAGTCTATGCAGGACACCATGGTGCTGAGCGCACTTGTGAGAGCCGTCAGGGTGGATACGTCTTGCCCCCTGATGCTCTTGAACAGACGCCTCACCTTGGCCTCCCTGTCTGGGGCCAGGAACAGAGTATCTCTGGCCACGTCCAGGATGACGCCAAGATGGTGAAGAGACTGTGTCGGTATCAGCGAGCTCTTCTCCCAGTTGATGCGGAAGCCATGTGCTTGTAATGTCTCTATTTTGTATTCCACTGCTCTCCTCCCTTTTTGGGGCGAAGAGGCTCGAATGAGGATATCATCCAGATAAGGATATGGACTTCCTGCTTCCTATGGTCGGCTACTAACACCATGAATAACTTGGTGAATACCCTCGGTGATGCCGCCAGACCGAACAGTAGAACCTTGTACTGGAAGTGGAGGTGACTGTATGCAAAACGTAGGAATCTCTGGTGTGTTGGGCAAATGGGGATGTGTAGGTAGGCTTCCTTTAGGTCTATTGAAGTGAGGAAGTCTCCTTGCCTGATTGCTTATACCGTTGAGGCAAGCATCTCCATCTTGAATTTTCGGGGCCTCAGGAACTTGTTGACCCACTTGAGGCCTAAGGTAGCTCTTATGTCCCTGCTTTTCTTCAGGACTGTAAAGAAAACGGAATAGACACTGGATCGCTGTTCTTCTTTGAGAACCATTTCTACCGCCCTGATGTCCAAGAGATGTCGTATGGCCGCTGTGGTTCGTCTGTGTTTTTCCGGTACCCGACACAATGGTGCTTGTCTGAAGAGGTTTCCTGGAAGGGTGAGGAACTCCAGTGCATATCCGTATGCTATGGTGCACCCCACCCATTTGTCTGCTGAAGTTAGGGCCCACTGAGGGGCAAAGGCTTGGAGCTGACCCCCTAGCTCTGTGGTGTCCCCCACAAGGGCAAGGTAGTCAGGAGGGTGGGGCCTTTGATCTATCTGATCTGTTTTGCCCTTTAAACTGAGGGTTAAATTTGTTACCCCTCTGCCCTCTGCAACAGGGGCCTCCAGTTCTGCGATCTGTTCCCCCTTGGAAGAGGGGCCAGTAGTGAAAGAGCTGGCTGAAGGGTGGCCTCTTTCTGTTGTCCTTCTTGGGAGGAGGAACAGGAAGGGCCTTCTTATTTTCCTGCTCGTTGGTCATTATCATCTCCATGTGGTCCCTGAAGAATCGTTCCCCTGCATATGGCATCGCTGTGAGGACCATTTTGGCGTGCAAGTCTACCTTCCACGGGCACACCCAGATCATCCTTCTTTCTGCGACACTGCTAGTTATGGCTCGCACCAAAAACTGGGCTGCATCTAGAGACGCATCCACTGTAAAGGCATCCACCACTGAGAATCTCTTGAGGGTATCATGCATGTCTGCTGGGATAGCCAACTCGTTGAGGTCCTTTATCCAGAGGACCATTGCTCTTGCTGCTGTGGAACCTGTGGCGGCTGCCCTGAATGCTATAGACGCCGCCTCAAAGTCCTTTTGCAAGAACGATTCCACTTTCCTGTCCAATGGGTCCTTTGGTGTGCCTTCTCCATCTGTGGGAAGTACAGAAGCCTTGGATAGATCAGATGCCCCTGCATCTACCTTGGGAAGCCAGAAAACGGTTGCCTGGGAGTCAGATAGGGAGTAAAATCTGGCTGTGGCATGAATTCCCTTCGCTTTAGCTGGGGACTCCTATTCCCTCTGAATAATCTGAAGATATAAGGATGGTAGGGGCAGTCGGGAGGAGTCCGTCTCCTCCTGAGGGAGAACAAGTGAGGCATCCTCTGCTAGATGCTCCTCAACTTGTGATGGGGGAGGGGGGTGTCGGAAGACTCAGGTCTATCCTGGAGGTCACTCGTGGTAAAAGTTGCTCAAACTGATCTGGGAGGAAGATTCTAGCACCAGCCTTGGACACCAGATCCAGATCCTCCCTCTCCTGGATCTCGCCCTCCTCCTTTTCTGATTCTGGATGGTCGGTGGCCCCTGGGCCCACTACCCCCAGAACGGGGGATCTGGACCTACTCCAGGGGAAACTGGGACAGGGTCGAGCTACTTCGTCTCCACCTGTGTGAGAGGTGGCAGAGCTCTGTGCGTGAGACCCCCCCCGCCCCCAGGAGTTGCGCCATGCTGCTGAGACCCTTGGAGACCAACTGTTGGCCCAGCCATTGCAGGACCTGGGGGGGGCGGACCGCGTCATCTTCTGGACCCTTCACTTGGTAATAAGGGTGACAGTAGCCCCATGAGGAGGATGAGGAGACTTCTCTCTCTGCCCTCCTTCTGTCTCTGTGGTAGCCAGGGGAGGCCCTATCCCCTTGTCTTGAGGCCTGATACCAGTGGGGGGGAGGGAGAACTCCCAGTGTCTGTGCCTCCTGGGGGACCTGTAGGCCCTGTCCCCACTGCGCCCTCGTGAACGGGACCTGGAGTTGCTCCTCATTCTGTCCCTCCTGGCCTGAAGCTCTTGCCTAGGCCAGGGTGCCTGGTGGCCTTCCTGCCCTGAGGAATGCATGGGGGGAGGGGGAACGTGTTCTCGCACACGTTTGACTGACTGGCCTGATGGTTATAGACCTCATGAGGCCTGGACTTTCCCCCTCCTGGCTTCGCAACACCATCTCCCCCCCCAAGAGTGCCTCCGCGGCCCCTGCTGAGGTGACGGTTGGTGCAGGCGCTGGGGCCTGGGCCCGGGGCCTTGTGCTACTCACAGTATCTTGGTGGGCCTTTTCCGGCGTCGGAGGGGTTCTGCTGTGTTGTGTAGTTCGTGCGTGCCGCTGAGGCACCGCGGGCCTGTTCCCTGGCCATTCGGGTCTCGTCCCAGCACACCCTTTTTTCAGGCAGAGGGCGGGAACTGCCCTGGGAACAGGGAGAGAGACGGCACTCTGCTCACTCTGTACCTCAAGCCCCGTGCTTGTCACCCTCACACGGGAGAGTTCTGGGGTGAGGGAGCACTCCTCTGGCCTTGCTGTTCTTCTGTCGTCTTCTTTTTTTTTTTTTTAAGGGTCTCAAAGAGCGCCATCCCTGTGCCTAGTCCTGAGGAGGCAGGAACAGATTTGGGGTTGCTAGGCCGGGGTTAGCTCCTCTCCCAGGTCCAAACAGCCTATCAAAGTTCTTGTCCCTGCCTATTGATGAGTAGGAGGAGCTAAGCCCAGCTAGTACTGCCTGCCTCCTCAGGAGAGAGAGAGAATCAAGGACTAGAGCATGGAGACTAGAACATAAGGGAGGCTGAAGCACAAGGGAAGAAGGGAACAAAGAGACAATACACATAGGGACTAAAGCATGAAGTGGGAGGACAGCATGAGAGGTGTTTTGTACAACTTCCTGCTGGTACCAGAAAGCATTTTATATTAACTGGTCCCCAATCAGGAAGTTTTGAGGCAGGGCTGGATTACACAGGAAACACCTGTGGAAGGGTGTGGTTCAGGCAAGGGTTGGAAGAAATACAGAGGGAACCACTGGGAGGCCAAACAGGGCAAAGTTCAGGCAGTGGTGCCAGAGGCAGCGCTACAAGGCCAAAGGATCGAGACCAACAAAATCCTACAACCGTTAAGACTGGGCAGTAACAAATAATTTTAATTTTATTACCTAGCCATCGGCCATCGTAAAAAAAAAAAAAAGACACATACACACCACACAATAGCAAAACACGACACACAAAACATAAAAAATCCTTCCACTGGCACTCTTAACCAGCAGTAAGGGTGATCCCATAGCCAAACTCCTAGTATTAATATCCAATATACAACTTGTTAGAAAAAACAGGTTCAATATATGCTCCTGTTTCAGCCAGATTAGTAGATGCCCTCTTCCCCCCCAAAAAAAATGAATTACCCTGCCTAGGGGATAGATATAAAAATCCCAGTAATAAAATTCTTTCGCCCTAGGACGTTAGGACTGTAGTTTTAAACTTTAGGACTAGTGACAAAAATCTAGCACACCCACCGTCATTTTATGGTCCTGATCCCTCAGGAGCACCACCACTACCTCATGAGGGGGACAATCACATTTTGCAGTAGGAATAAAAGGGTCACTGTACAGTGATCTCCAGTCTAAGTAAGCTGGGCAATCCAATAATATATGCATCGATGTTTCGGGTACTGATGCATTAGCATTACAATATTGACAAACCCTCTCATTGTAAGGGATTCCTTTTAGTCTGCCTTCAGTAAATGCTGATCTAAACACATTGAGTTTTATCAAAGTAAAAGCAACTCTATTATCCCATAGCAGCTGTTTTTGTAAATAAGAGCCCCCCTCCCCCCCGAAGTCAGAAACTCATAATAGATCTTTGAGACCTTCTGGCTAACAATATGCTCCCTTAAAGTTTGAAGCTCTTGGTCTTTTAATCTCGTTCTAATCTCTTCCCAAGCCCTTGAAGAGGGAAAAGCGAGGGTATGGGTTGCAGAGAATCCCAAGGAGTGGAGAATCTCTTCAACCGTGACTGACCACTGACTGAAAACAATGCCATCGGAGATAAAGAATCCAATTTGATCAGATTCAGACGCAAACAGAATTTCAAAATAGCCAATTTGGCCAGTGAAGTCACAGGGCTAACTCCTGTCTAAGGAGAATCAATGGTGTGCCTTTTGGAACATGTAGGATGGTACGTAACATTTTATTTTGCTCTACCTCTAAGTCGTTAATCATTACTGGGGTCCAAATCGAGGTGCCATATAGTTATTGGGGCACCGTTTTTGCTTTAAATAACTTCAAAGACGGCTTGAATAATTTCCCACCCTTAGCCCAATAACAGCCAGTGATTCCTTGTCACGTGGTCCTGGCTGCAACCCTTGCAGATCTAAAGTGCTGTCGTCAAGAGGGAAATGCTGATACAATAATTACTAGACATTTATACGATCGAACTTGCTCAATATGATGAGACTCCATAAAACATCTATGCTGGGTCTCGGCTTTGCCCACCACCAGAACCTTGGTCTTAGAGTAATTAATTTGGAGTGATTCCTCTTTACAGAATGTGCGAAAAGCTCCCATCAGCTGCCTCAACCTAATTTGAATGCGGGATATAAGTGCCGTATCATCAGCATACAATAAGGCAGAGAGTGACAAGTCTCCTTGCTTGACTGGGTGGAAAGAAGGGTTAGAAAGATAATCTTTCATATTATTTAGATATAAATTAAAAAGTAAGAAAAAGTAAAAAGTAGAATACAGCCCTGCCTAACCCCTCTTGAGGCCTCAATAGGTTGGGTAAGATTACAGTGTTCATTCATCCTAACTTGGATTGTTGCCTGTGCATGTATAGCCTTAATTTAATACAACAACCTAAGATCCACCTGGTTCTTTTCTAATTTATACCATAGTTTCTCTCTGCTCACCAAATCAAAAGCTGTCTTAAGATCAACAAAGCAGATGTAGAGTTTAGATCTCACCTTTAACTGAACATACTTTGCTATCAGTTGATCAATCATGAAAATATGATTGAGAGTCGATACTTCTTTTTTAAAGCCCGCCTTCTCCCTCCCTATGAGCTTTCTATCATCTATCCAGGACTGCAGTCTGGTCAACAAGTATTTAGCATAAAGGTTACTGACCATGCTCAAAAGGCTGATCTGTCAATAGTTGTCTGGATCTTTGGGGTCCCCTTTTTAAAAAATGGGCACCACCACACTTTGGGACCAGACCCTGGGGATCTTGCCTGTCTTGTTGATGGCAGTAAATGTTGATGCCAGAGCCATACTCCACCATTCTATGTTAGCTTTTAAAAGCTCTGCCAGGCTGAAATCAATCCCTGGAGCCTTATTGAATGACTGGGCAGTAGCATCAACGCACCATGCTTAACAGACTAGTCAAAATAACAAGCCATTAACCTATCAAGTGAAACAATCATGTTCAGCCAAAATCCTGTGAGGGAGATCTCCAAAAGCACATTTTGTAGGTCTCCTACATGAAAAATGACTGATCCTTCTTCTTAAAGATTGTCAAATCTGGATGAATCTGTCAGCTTGAGGCCACTTTTAGACGAGAGGTGCGTGCTCGGGGGATGCCATCATGTGACTTTTCAAATTTCCACAGGCATCTTTTAGACAAGACTTCTCATGTGTCATCACCACTCACTCATTCTTTTAATACCACAAATTAAATACTTTGAGGTATTAATCAGCCGTGCCTCTCAGTTGTCTCAGGTGGGAAAACTATGCCTTGGCAAGAAATCTGATCTCTAGCCCGATGATGATGATGACGACGCCGACGTCGATGGCGGTGGTGATGGTTTTTCCCCAGTAGTAAATTAAAACTGCTCTTGAATTCTTGAAACAGAACATCCCAAGGAGAAGTATGGCGAGAAGTGTCTAGAATGCTACCTGCTCTTTTCATGCGGTAAAAATGAACTTCCTTACAGTTTAGCTCACAAAGAACAAAACCTTGATTTTCTAACATGGCAGCATTTATTAAACAGTCAATGCACTACAAACTTTCTAGCACAAAAATGTTTGGAAAAAGCAATATTTTGAATTTCTGTGTGTCCACAATGTCAATTAAGGTGGGCAGATCTTCCATAAATGTGGCAGCAACTTTCTTAGCTAAGATCTTTCTAGAAATGCAATAACCAATCTCCTCTTACACCCACTGTATGAGATTTATCACAGCAACTAAATTATGCCTCTATGTAGTAAAATATCATTTCTGAGAATGTATTGCTCCTCTACCTATCTGAATTTCCATGCAACTTAAACACAAATTCATTAGGTAATAAATTCAAAAATACTTGTTTTTGTTACTAAGATGTCTCTACTGTCAGCCATACATATGGGCAATAGCAATACACCATAGATCATTATTTCCTTTTGACATCATGACGATCTTAATGGCTGAAATAAACTATTGACTGAAATTCAGTTCACAATGGAACAATAACAAGAACATGACAAAACTGGGGAAGACAATCAGATGGTGAGAACTACAGACTAACAACTTCATGCCTAGTTTTAATAGTTCTTTGGAGAGAAAATTCACATCAGGCAAATTTATTTAAAATATGAAAATAGTTTTAATTAGTAAATTAAAATCTAAGTGTTATGCAAACTGCTTTGAACAGTTAATACATCTGAAATTGAGCAATAAATCTTAATTGGGAACGTTTGGTTTAACAATGGATTGCTTGGAATGATTTCTATTTAAAAGAAACAAAGTTATCCAACCAAAACCGCCTGAAGGCTGCAATTACTCACTCAGTAGCAGTGCAAACTCATAAAATGCAAACTGGGTGTGCTGATAAGATTATGATGCACTTCTGTTTCAAGTACATTGCACATATGGATTAAAGGACAACTAGCAATGCAAACTTTACAATTACTGAGGCTTCTCCTCATCCAGACAAACACAACACATAGGTAGAAAATTTTTAAGAACAGAAAGGATTCACATAAGAGAAAATCTCTTGCCCCATTCCTAGAGGGAGGCAGTTTCACTAGTTAGCAATGGGGACAGACAGGGTACAGAGCAGGAATCGCTGGGACATTGTTTGAATGCGGGTCATTGGGGCCCAGCAGTAAAAACTGGTGCAGGGGAGCTCTCGTGAGAGGAGCTACCACTGAAGGTATTATGTGACTGCTCCTTGTGGCATGGGGCAGTTTGATGAACAGAGTTTCTTAGTAATGTTTTTGTTTCTTTCGTTTTTCAGTAATGGTTTAGTTGTCTTTGAGCACCTGCTTTATTCCCTGATCATTTGAACGTGTTGTGGGCGAGGGTGGGTTGATGCTGGAATTTTTACCACAGTGGCTTTGTCCCTGGTGAAGGGAGCAAGAGCACTCCCTTCCTTAGGCTGGGTAGCCTGGGAACTGGGTTTTGCCCCATTCCTTCCTCTCCACCTTGACCGCTAAGGATAGGGGGTGGCCCTGTGGATGATGGCAGGCCCCAAAAGCCGTTTAGGGCTCTGGCCCTTTAATGATACTCTGGACTTGGGATGATCCCTGGGTGAGCCTGCTAGGGGCTCTCTCCTGGGTGCCACTGTGCTTTGTTTGGCTGGATACCTGTTGTGTTTATTTAATAAACAGTTGCTGCCTTTTATCCCCCAAACTTTGTTTCTTTCCTTGTTTGTCTTGCTGGTGGGAGTGCAAACATGATTTTAGGACTGAAAGTATCTTAATTAAATCTCATTTTCAAGGATTAATTTAACACGGGATAAAATAAGCATGGGATAACATTTGTGTAAACTAAGCGATCAGTTAGTCCGTTCCCCTGTTCTAAAGCTGCAACAGTTATATCTAAACTAATCTTTTAAATAAATAAATAAACTTCCAATGGTGGGAGCTCTGAAATCTTTCTTGGTAATTTGTTCCCTTTCCTAACTGTTCTTATGGTTGGAAAAGTCTTAAATCTTCCCACTTTGTTCTAGTCCTACCCTCGTTGACCTCAGAGTACAATTTCTTATCATCCTGCATATAGCCGTATTTTTATTTAAAACAAACAAAAACTAGCAATCCTGTCCTGCCTCAGTCACCTCTTCTCTAGGCTCAACATATCCAATTCCTTCAACCTGTCCTCAGAAGTCCTGCATTTTAAAACCTTTATCATGCTTGTTGCTCTCTTCTGAGCCCTCTCCAACTTGTCAAGGTCTTTCTTAAAGTGTAAAGCCCCAGATTGTATGCAGTACTCCAACTGAGGCCTGACCAGTGCTGAAAAGAGTGAAACAGTTATGTTATGTGCCTTAGATACGGTTCAATTGATAATGCAGCCCCAAATAGCATTTGACTTGTTTTGCAACAGATTCATATTATTGGCTCTCATTATTTTGTGCCTGTAAATAAGACTCCTTCTCATCACTACTGTTGCCTAGCTAACTGGACCATTTTGTATCCCTACATTTTATTTTTCTTCCCTATTTATTTATTTTATTTATTTTAACAATTTGTATCCCGCCCCTCCTGAAACCAGCTTGGGGCGGCTAACAATCTTAAAAAATAAAATACAATCATAAAAATATTATAAAATACTCATAAAACCAGAACAATTAAAACACGACTAGGGAACAATAAAACAAATAATACAATAAATAAGGGTGGAGGGGGATAAAATCCCTAACCCACAGCCAATCCTGGCACCAACCTTCTGCCACAATTCCCCGTTATAAGGAGTGGGTGACCTCAGACTGTGGGCCACATACAGGTCGCAGCTAGTTTTTTTATTTGGTCCCTTTTCAGTTCCTGGATTCAGTTCCTATCCCGAAGCACAGAAAAACTGATCCCAGATTAAGGAAACAGAGGTGAAGGCATGCACACAAGGATAGGGGATAGATCTATGGCACGGATCAATTATGTGGAACCTCCTCTTCCTGAGCTTACCCCTTGAATACTCCCTGCAACTTCTGGAGGCCTTTGGAGCTTGTACTAATTTTCAAAGTACCCCCTGGAGGGAAAAAGGTGCTATACCTTTGCCCTAAATGGCCACCCCTGGAATTCCAGGGCTGATGGCAGTCTGCACTACATTCACTGTAGTGCAACCAAAAAGAACACTAACATGCTCAAGTCCCCATGTCAACGTATTTTTGTTCTGGAGGGAGATCTATGTGGCTATGCCTGTAGTACACCCCCATATAACTACATAGGATGAAAGCCAGCTGTTACAATTCCTGTCAGCATTGGATTTTCTGACCTTCTCCCAATCTCCCTTGTTCACTCTCTCATTTGGATCCAAACAGATTCCCATAAAGGAGAAAAATCCTGCAGCAAATTCCATTCTTATGAATTTTATTCTCACAAAAAAACCCATTTCACCACTCTCACTCCAGAGATGGAAAACTGAGCTGAGAGGCAGGGATCTGTTGGAATATGAAATGAGCTCATATATGTGGCTTGGCAAGGCAAGCCAGCAAGCCCCTGGCTAATGCAGACAAGAGCCGCCTCAAACACTGATGGAGGAGCACTGCAGATGGAGTTCCCAGCAGAGGGGCTGGAAGACAGAACATAGGGTTAATGCCCGCAGGAATCCCCTGTCACTTGTAGGTGCATGTTCCTCCCCAGTGCAGCCTCCCTGTCTGCTGGGTCATGCACAACCACAGCCATCTCTTTATCCATTGTCCTAGATGCTGTGGTTGTTACAGGAACCATCCATTCCTCTCATTCAGTCCAAAGGAAGTTCTGGACCCTGGAGTGTAGTTATTATTATTATTATTATTAGACCCCTTGTCTCTCCCTCTGTTCCCCTTCCTAAGTCTCTCCCCCAGCTCCTGTCTCTCAGATTGTAAGCCCTAGGGGCAGGGACCGTGTCTATTTTATTACTTTGTAAAGTGCCAGGTACACTGCTGGCGCTATATAAATGGTTGTTAATAATAATAATAATAATTATTAACATAATAGCTCCAAAGGCCTCCAGAAGTTGCAGGGAGTATTCAAGGGGTAAGCTCAGGAAGAGGAGGTTCCACATAATTGATCCGTGCCATAGATCTATCCCCTATCCTTGTGTGCATGCCTTCACCTCTGTTTCCTTAATCTGGGATCAGTTTTTCTGTGCTTCGGGATAGGAACTGAATAATAGGAACTAATAATAATTATTATTATTAACAACCATTTATATAGCACCAGCAGTGTAGCTGGCACTTTACAAAGTAATAAAATAGACACGGTCCCTGCCCCTAGGACTTACAATCTGAGAGTGATTCCTTTAGGTTGTAAGACCTGGTTGTTCCACTGGGCCTTCGGGGAGGGGGTGGAGAAGGTGAGGGGAGGGGTTTTATTGTGCCTTAGCTGCTGCAAAAAATAATAATTCTGATGTACCTTTTATGTATTGTTATTTTAAATGGTTTTATTATTTTTATGTTGTGCACCACTCCAAGCTGCCGGTGTGCAGGAAGATGAGGGATACAATTTTTTGTATAAATAAATATAAACAACACTCCAGGTCCCTGTATAAAGCTGCCTCCTAATGCTCCTTGTGGACCAAAGTTGGTTGCTAGGCAGAAGGGAAGGGGGCTGAGCATGCAGTACCACTGCTGTTACAGCACCATGAAGTGTGCCAGATTCCCAAAACTGTCCCCACATTCTTCCTCAGTGGATATACCTAGCCCTGTGGCCCTGGAGATTTTTTCCTCTTGCCCCACTCCCCAACATTCCCTCCACCCCATGCTTTGTTACTCCATGCTGAAGGGTGCTATACAATCTCACTTTATCATGTGCTGCCTGATAGAAATGAACCTCCTGCGCTGTAGCACTTCCTGAGGCTACACCAGCTCTGAAGAGAGCACAGAAGCAAAGTTGCATATAGGCCTGAAAAAAAAAATCTTGGTGAGTGCTGCTTCCGTTGGAAGCACTTCATTTGCCAAAATTCATGTGATGCGGAAACTTATCAACTTTCCTACTGTTTTTGCCATTTTCCAATGTTTTAAGTTGAACAGGACTGCAACAGGCTGGCCCCAAGTCCCATGAATGGTCCGCACACACATCCATGGGCTATGGAGACAAAAACGTGCCAGCTAAGCACTGGGGAAGTGCTGGAAACTGCTATAGAAGTGCTGTAAAACTGCAATAAAACTAATAAAATTCCTGGAAAGTGATGAAAAAGTCCCAGAAAATGACAAGACGTTCCAGAAAGTGATGAAAATAACAAAACAAAAAAATATGGCAGATGCGCGGAATCAGTGGTAACTGACCAAGTACTGATGGACATTCACAAGTACTCCCAAAAGGTCAGTATTTCTCTTCAGGAAGGGAACACTTGATCTTGTCTCAGTTCTAGTCATATGGACTCCCATTTAAGGAAGGATAAGGAGAGGGAGGGCTATCACTGAGCTCTGCCTGTGTTGCTCAGCAGACTGCTGCTGCTCAGCTGTGAAGACATGGAGCTCCCTTATGTGATCTGTCTCAGCCCTACACTGACAGCTTTCTCCCCACAAGCTGGGGCTTTTAAAGCTTAAGAGCTCCCAGGAAAGTGCTGAAGCCCACCTGTGGGAAACCTGAGGGACACACTCTCTCTTTTAGTTCTCCTTGGCTGCATCTGGTCACCTTTGACCCCGTTTACTCTCCCTCTTATGGAGGGGTGGGGTGTCACAAAAAACCTGCTCTGGTTTAAAGGGACAGAACAGCATTTGATGAATACTGCTGTGTATTCAGCAATGGGAAGCTACTTCCCATTTATCTACACTGTTGATGCAGCTTGCTTTGCACTTTGTTAAGACCTGCCTTCTGAAGAAGAGGTACATATGACCCTTTGATTCTAAGATCATATTCATGCTGAATATAAAATGTTCTGTGTAATTTATTTAAACATTGATGAACTTAATTTATTTTATCTTCAGTAAAAAAAAAATAGCATTCTAAGCATGCTATGTTCTGATCATGCACCTTTATTTCCTATCTTTCTTTCTACCCTATACATAAGTTTTAGCTCTTCAGTTCACCATTTTTATCTCCAAGGAGCCAATCCAAAGTCCACATGCACACCAAGTGTAGGATGTGTGCACAGTAAATGCATGGTATGTGCATGCATACTACATTTGCAGTGCATGCACCCCAAATGTGTAATATACCTCTGTGCCTCATGCCTTCTATATGAAATCACACAATGAAGAGGTAAAGATTTATATCTTACTATATGATTTTCATAATCACAAAGATAGTTCATATATACTTTCCCATGAATAAATATCCAAATTCATCTATGGCACCATTATGAAATTTAAAACTTAATTTATTTGGTTACTTTGTTTTTGGTGACTTTGTTTATTGAGTTCTTTGTGTTCAGTTCTTCAGTTACTTCGATATTTGTTACTTTTTTTCCACTTTGGCAATACTATTTAGCATTAAACAGAGCTGCCAAAGTGACTGAAGTTCTAAATGATGAAATACCAAAGTAACACAAAGTAACTGAAATGCCCCATTGGAAGCACAAATTAAGTAGAAAGGGAATTCTGGTTCATATTCTCTTAGTTTAACTGGATACAAATACACTGAATTTGTCAAATTCAGTATTAACGACAAATATTCTTTTAAGCCTTAGTTAATTCTGAATTCAACAGTAACCTTTATGCTAGGACTCACCAATAAAATTGATTTTATGCCTTATCTCCAATAAGAATATATATTTAGAAATATGTGCATCATTTTAAAATTTAAAACTCCAAAAATATTAAAGGACAAAAACTGATTAGTTTTGAATCACTGCTTTCCCTATTAAAAATTGACTAAGTATTTCTGTCACATTTGCTAAACATGATAAATCAATAAATTTATCAATAAATCAATAAATTAGAAAATAAGGACTCGAGATTGTTTTCAATAATACAGAATTAATAATGTGGCCATTTAAACTCCTAAAAGAGAAAACAGATATGACCACACCACCTAGGCTACAAATAATACATGGTAAGATGATTTTTCACAAAGAGACAAAACAAATAGTTTTTACATGCACAGAAATTGATAAAATATCAACGGTGTTAAAAATACACATTAAATTGTTGCAGCAACAGCAAATACTAAGCAACAGCAAAGGATGACTAAAAACACATTTACCAAATGTTTTCTTCCAAATATTTTTGCATTGTTGGATACAATTAAAAGCTAATCTATTTCTTTTTCTATTGAAGATATTCATAAATGTGCTTTAAACTGAATTTGCTGGATTTGAGGTGAGGGGCAAATCCCCACCTACAGAACACTAAAGGATCTTCTCTGCAATCTCTACCGCAGCCTCATCTCTCCTCTCTGGGAACAACAAGCAAATCCAGAGCCTGGTTGATTGAAGCATTCTGGTATACTTCAGGGGGTGTTGTATTGGGCCCATTATAAGTGAACCAGCTAGTATAGTCGAGTGTAATAGACAATATCCAACTATGCAGCCTAATATTCTCTTGACTAACCTGTGAAGAGAATGAAGTGTACCACGTACAGAAATTCTCAATTTTGTGTTTTGGTCTTGTACTTGGGTATCCTACTTCTTGCTTCTGCCCCTACACACCAATTCTATTGCAATCAAAGATTTTTAAGGTCCTCTCTTTGCTCAAAGGATATTTCACTAGCCTATTAAACTAGTCTATACTAACTGGTCCATTTATAATGGGCCCAATACAATACCCACTGAAGTAAACCAAAATGCTCCAATTAACCAGGCTCTGGGTGTGCTTGAAAAGCCTCTAAAAAGTAAACTAACACAACCGTACAACTATGGGTGTTTTTATATGTGACTGTGCTCTGCGCTGCCATGCTTTGATCATCCCCAGGGTAAAGGCCCTCAGCCCGGACAGGATCTGGCCCAGCTGCTGAACAGACGTGCCGACGGCCCAGTCTGGGAAGGGGATGGGCAAAATGCATGGTCTACACGGCCCTGACCCCCACACTGCTAAGAGTGGCCCAACCTTCTCCCTGACAGGCAGGTGTGGTGGCCTATGAGGCCGCCATGCCCACCTGAAAAAGCTCTGGCTCCACTCTACCCCAGTCTGGGATGGCTTCCATGAACCATGGTAGGACTTAGCCCATGTTGTGAGTTGGCAGGGAGCCCAGGTCACAGTGCAGGCTACATCCTGCCACGTTCCGGGAAGAACTTTGATCCTGCCCACGTTAATATCTGGTGGGATCAAATGTGACGCCATTGCTGGTAGCCACGTGGATTAAAGCTTGGCCACCCGTGGTGTTGTCACGTTTGAAAATACCCCAAATAAGTAAAAGACAGTATGCTGTTTTATTGAAATGAAATATAAACCTATTTTACTATTTAAACAACTTTAAATAAAAAAAGGAATAGCTTAAAGCAATATTTACCAACTGGATCTTTCTGATTCTGAAAGAGTATTTTGTTGTTACTGCCATCCATGTTTGCCATATTAATTGTATTGCCATCAGTCCAGTAAAGCTTCCTTAATAATAAAAAAGATATGAAAATATAATTTCATGTAGAAAAAGTAATCTCAAATCTGCTAATAGTCAAGATATATCAATAAGACAAATAGAATATGGATGCACTACTTATAGGAAAATTTGGTATCAAATTCTAGAACATTCAGTTCAAGAGAAAAGTTCTGCAATAAAAGTAAGTATCAACTTGAAAAAAAATATTATAGTAGAATATTTATGTACTTAAATTTCTACTCTGTCCTTCCCCTCAGGCTCAGAGGAGCGTACAACATTAAAAATACAAACATACATTAAAATCCTTTAAAACAACAAACAAACATGCTCACCCATAAATCCCACCCAACCCAACCCCTATCCCTGCCTGCCAAATGCTTTGTCAAAAAGAAATATTTTACACTGCCTCTGGAACATGTTAGGCTGGGTCTCTGTGGGAAGGGAGTCAGCCTTGTCCTGTTTGCTTGGATCAGTTTCAATTAGTGTCACCCACTGGTACAGAGGATATGTTTGGAGCGATGCGGGCGACCAGTTGTGAATTAGATCCTTACCTGTTCTGGTAGGTAAAAGTCAGTTGGATGACACTGGGGCCATTGCTGGATGGGTTGTTGTTAATAATAATAACAATAACAATAATAATAATAATAATAATAATAATAATAAATAATTTAAAAAATGAAAAAAAGCATTGGAAACCCTGATGTACCACTAAAGTCAATGACATATAAACAGAAGTTTTTTATTTAACTTGTGAAACTTGACTGTTTAAAATAAATATACTTTACCCCTTGACTGGGTGAACTGCAAGACACTGTGGTTTATCAATTCCATGGATGACTGAGGTTTTCAAAGAACCATCTAAATGAGCCACGTTAATTTGAGTTTCATCAAACTCTGAGCTAATCCAGTACAAATTACGTGATACCCAGTCTACTGCAAGTCCTCTAATACTCTGAATATCTGCAAAATGTGAAAGAGCAAATTAAGAGTGAAAATAGGTTGCTAATTTGGCTTTCTTTCCAAGTAAGTTATTTTCTGTCTTTGAGAAAATTTAATTTATACTTTAATTTGTTAGCAAAATTGTACAAGATTGTAATCTCATTCACTTATCAACCATTGTTAAAACATGAATAATCATGCATATCTTAGTGCTAAGCAAGCTGAAAACCTGTAGAAACAATTAACATTGAAATCACACTAGACAGTCAATGAGTCACCAGCAAATATTAATAATAGAAATAGATATTTATCTTGTGGTGGGAGGATATCAAAATATAGACCATCAACACCAGTTTAAAGTACTCTGCCTGCACAATCCTTACTAAAGTGAGCAGGGCTTGCACTGGGAAAGGATTTTTAGGATTGGAAGCAAAATATTTGGTATAGTCTCTTTTTGTGCCCACACTACCCATAAAAACAGTCACAGACATGCTTTGGGATAAAGAGGCATAAGCCGCAACTTTATTACATTATGTACAAACATTTTGCAAACAATTAATGAACATAAAACCTGTATGTATAGTGGAGAGGAACTATGCTATATAAAGCAGTTAAGGTGACTTAGATAAATCTTGCCCGGCTAATCCCGGGTGAATCAACCCTTTGAATTCACCCTCCCCTTGGGCCAGGGTGGGTTGAAACCCCATACCAGCCATCCCGAGCCTGGACCGGGCCCCCCGCCCCTAACCCAACCTCCCCCCCCCCATTCCCCAAGTGGTGATGGGGTGCAGGTGCATCCCCTTAGCTCTTTGGGAGCCTCACCACAGCATGGTTCCTACACTGCTAACTGCCCAAAGTTAGGACAAAACAAAAGCAGGACAATGAAACATAGTATAGATTAAAAACATAACTGCTGTGGAGGAGGCGAAAAACCCGACAGTTCCCTGAGCCAATTAAGCCAACAGGAAAATTCCTCCTTGGCCCTGGAAACAACAACCAGCTATAGCCCACAGCAGTTGGAATAATGCCCTAGTTAAATAGAACAACATACACTGGCAAAAGCATAACATTAAGGGAAGGGTTGGGTGGGAAAAGTCCCTGCATGTGGCCCAGAAATTGGGGAGAGAGGAAGAGGCACCTGGCTGTTCCAGGTATATACCTGGTCAGCTCTCCACCCACCAGGTGCCCTCAGGGGAGGATTGGCCATTGAACCCACCGGGAGGATTCCCGGTGGGCCGGGCCACAGGAGGGCCAGTCCCACTGGCCTTTTTTTTTTAAAATTAAATTGTTGGTCCCGACCCCCGTCAGGTCGGGCCGGGGGGGGGGAAGGGGAGACCTCACCTGCCTCTCCCTCATAGGAGCACAGCAGCAGCAGCAGCAGGGACAGGATCAGGCTGGGAGATAAGGCTGTTTGTTTACAAACAGCTCCTCCCCACCTGCTGATCAGAAGGTTGCTACCTTGTAAAGAAAGTTCTTTGAGATGGCTCTTGCGCTCTGCACACGCGGCAGCAGAAGATCACAGCATGTGTGGAGGAGGCGATTCAAGGCAGGGGACGGGGAGGATGGAGCCTGAGCCATGGGGAAGCAGGTAGGGCCTGCTTGGGGGGGGGCTTGGGCTTGCAGTTTTGGTCTTGTTGGGGCTGGGCCTGGGGGGTCCGGCTAGGGGCTGGCTTGGGGCCTCGTGGGGGCTGGGGGG